>VWZI01022067.1:874851-1013981 GCA_013396835.1 Psilopogon haemacephalus
GGCCGCGGTGCGCTCGGGGCGCCGCCGCTGTGGGGACCTGCGGGGGAGCGCGGGGCGGCGGCGGGCAGGTGCGTCCGGGCGGCAGCGCCGAGCAACAAGTTCTGTCCTCTCGGGGGTCCCGGCGCGGAAACGAAAGCGGCGTCTGAGAGACGTGTGACTTGCAAAGCTCCGGGGGGGCCTGGGCCGGAGCCCCTCCTCCAGAAGATGGCTGAAGGGTGCCGCTCCGCAGCCCTTGGGGCGCTCCCATGGACGGTTCGCGCCCGGCTAAGGGAGGAGGGGCACGGCCGGCACCCGGCCCTTGCTGCTCGCTGAGAGACGAATCGCTTTTACCTGCTAACCGCCGATGTTGGGCAGCCTCCTGCGTGTGAAAGCGGAGAGAAATAGTTCGGACCAAGCATAGTCTGTGCTGAAGAGGGAGGTTGACTTCCGTGCGCTGGTGGAGGTGCCCCTCGGGACGGGTGGGCGTCCTGTGCGCGGCACTGACCAGGGTGGTCTCACTAAGCCGAGTCCTCTGATAAACTCTTCAAACACAGCGAGCTTCAGCACCGGTCCTCTGTGCTGTTGGCATGGGGGAAAAGTTTCTTCCAGCAGTACTTTCAAAACAAGTCCTTAGGTTTGTGTAGCGTCCTGTCTGCCACTCCAGTGTTTTCTGTAGAGTTGTTGTGAGCTAACCCGCTTTTAGAATCCACTGTGGGTATTGACAGAAGGCTTTCTGCTCTCCTGGGGTGGCGAGTAGAGGTTAGCATCACTGTTGTGTATTCACCCTGTATTTCTGCAGTAATACTTATGCTGTTCCTAGCAAACCATTGAGGAGAAATCTGACGTGAATAGCTCATTTCTGGGTTTTGCAAGTCTTGTCCTCAAATTCGTGAGTACAAGTTTATTTAAACTGCAAATTTTGTATCTGAGTATAAATGTCAGTAGCTGGACTTACCTAGCTGATTGGTGTCTGGAACAAAACTGAGCCAGAGAAGAGCTTATTCAAGCTGGGAAAGTGTGCTCTGAGTTACAGACCGCAGATGCAGCTTTACAGCTGCCTTTCTGCCTGTGGTGTTGCATTTGTAATCGTGATGCAGATTTCAAGAGCAGTAACTTAAGCCTGAGTTGCAATTTGCATGCATCTTGACTTGAACTGCTCTCCAGGGGCCCTATGCAGATGGACTGAGCCTTTTAATGAAGGGTTGTAGTGAATTGAAGAAATGGGGAAGTACTTTATTTGAGAGGGCTTTTAGGCTTCTGCTTGGTTACTCTAAACAAATGTAGCATTTACATCTTAATCTCTGCCTGCCTGTGGGCAGTCTGTCCTCTGCTTGTCTGGATCTTCGGTGGATGCACCTTACGAGCAGCTGAATAAAAGCTTTGGGCCTAAGTCTTTGTGCATCACAGATCTAGAGCTTATTTGCTTATTTCTTTAAAGGGTACACCTTTTGGTAAGGATAGTAGGAAGAATCACATTGCAGAAAACAGGCCTCGTCTGAGCAGTTCGCAGCAAAGCTCCCAGTAGGAAGCCCTCTGATACTGTGCCTTGTGGATAATGCACTCCACAGAGCCTCCACAGTTCCAAATTTTATTCCCATTTCTGTCACTGTCCTGCTAGGATGAGTTTGGGCAAGTCACTTTGTCATGGTTTCACCACCTGCAGAACATTCTTCACTGGCTTCATTTGAAAAATGCTTTCAGGTCTGCTAAGATATACAGGGCTGTATAACAGGCACCTGCTCTTCTCCTGGGGGCAAGGAGTGGAGGGTAAAAGCTGGGGAGTTGAGTCAGCCTTTTTTAACAGACCCAGGGTTTGGATCCTGCAGGCCTTGCTGCATGCAGGTGGTCCCCATCACTCTGAATCATAGAATCAGATAGGTTGGAAGAGACCTTCAAGCTCATCCAGTCCCACCTATCCCCCAGCCCTGGCCAATCAGCTAGACCATGGAACTAAGTGCCCCATCCAGGCTTTGCTTCAACACCTCCCTGGGCCTATGCAGTTGCTCTGAAATCTCTCCAGACACAGGGTAAAGAATACTTATGCTGTGTGTGCTGGAGACTTACTGTGCTATGCTTTCCTCCATTTGTTTTCTCCACAAGCTCAAGAGACTTGGCAGTGGTTGGTGGCTTGTGAGTGAGAGTCCTGACAGCAAGGCTGTCTCTTGCACACGTCAAGGAGCTGTCATTGCTGCCTTTCCCCCACTCAGTTTTAGGATTTGTACATTACTGAATGGGCTTAATGATGCTTAGAGCCATGCATTCTCCAATAGGCATTAGAAATGAGTGCCCTAGCCAGGGAGCTCCATGCACCTGGGAATCATTTGCTGTTCAGCCAAGCTGCTGCACGTTTACTGTCAAGGCACTTTAACACATTTGGGCTCTACAGGTTTCTTTTTCCTGGGTTCTTAATGCTGCTTTATCTGAGTACTTACTGGCAATATTTCTTCTTCAGATGCATTTGCCCTAAGCTTTTTGCACTGTTAATACGGGCTTATTACATTTTTGCATGAAATTCTCATTATTGTGATGTTCTCCTCCATGTTTCTTTGACTCAGAGCATGGAAGAATATTGAGAAGTGCAATCTGATGATGGGATCAGGAGCTAATGACAGTAAGATGCAGATGATGTGGTTTGCTTCTCCTTCCCAGTTTTTCCATTCGGTGCTTCTGTAAGGATGCAGCATGTTCAGCACACAGGGTTTTGAGAGCCCTGGAACTTAAAGATGAGAAATGCAGCCAGACACTGAGCCCTGCAGGAAGGGAGGTCCTTTGCCATTCCCAGAAACCTGTGAAGACCCCAAGGTGCTGCTCATGCCTAACAACTTGTAAAAGTTGGAGCCTGCATTTGTTTAAGTGTAGGCACAGAGTTTATTATCTCTTTGGCTGTAATGGTGGAATGTAAATATTTGAATTGATTTGTGAGTCATGTTGGATGTTGTGCATCAGATGGGCCGGAGGCAAAATGAATAGAAACTTATTCATATTGTGGCAGGAATTCACCTAAAATTGGTTCTATATCTCATGGCTTACTGCCTAAAGTTAAACAGCAGTCAAAAATAATGAAGTCTTTTAAGTGCTTTGCCTTTTTTTTCCTCTTCAACTGGTGTATTTTTGTAAAGATGGGACGCTCTCCTTGCTTTTGAATTATCTTACTTGGCACTTTTTGTTCCCAGTTTGTTTCGTTGTTGTTTCTTTAGGTACTTAATGTGCATTTGGGTTCTTCAGTCCAACGGGGCAGGTGTTCTGGGCAAGCCTGGTTTGCTTCAATGTGGAGCTGAGAGCTTTGATAATTTAAACTTTATTTATTTGCTTTAGAAGTTAATACAAGAGGGAAGAATGTCTTAAAATACACTATGTGGGATTTTAGTGTTACTGCTTAAGTATTGTTTTGAAACGGGGACCTTGTGCCTTCTGGCTGGTTTCAACAGGATCTGCCAATGTGGTCAGATAAGGACATGGACCCAGGGAAGGAAGCACTTCTGTCATATCATGACTCCTCCTCTGTTGTTCTGAGAGAAGGAAGGAAATGAGGAAAGCCCCAGTGTCTGTGATCAGTTTATAAACCACAAGTAGTACAGAACCTGTGACAGTTATCCACCACTCTAATGGGACTCTGGAGGAAAAAGCCCCCTGGCATTGACTTTGTCCTGTGAAATTTCTGTCCTGTGATCACTTACTCTGTTCTTTTTGTCCCTGAAAACAAAGGTAAATCTTGGTTTACTTGGGCAAGCAATCTACTAATTATTGAACTCGTGCTGTATTTCAAAGGGTGCGCATGAAGGCATGGAGAGCAAGTCTACTGAAAGCATAACCAGTTTCCTTCCAGATCG
This sequence comes from Psilopogon haemacephalus, assembly GCA_013396835.1. NCBI lineage: Eukaryota > Metazoa > Chordata > Aves > Piciformes > Megalaimidae > Psilopogon > Psilopogon haemacephalus. Next base: position 878,661 of record VWZI01022067.1, read on the forward strand.
TGAAAGAGTTCATACACGTTTGTTGTGCCAAGCCCTGTGTTTTTCAGTAGCCAAGGCAAGCATGTGTAGCTCTGGAGATTTCTCTTTTCAAGTTGATACATTGATGTTAAAATGCCTCTTGCTGCCACTGCAAGCTTCACGTTTCATCTGTCCTGAACATGAGCATGGGACAAAACTGATTTGAAGCTTCCTGCAGTGTTAGTGCTAGATAGGAGCTGAATTGTTTGTGGTGCTGTTATGCTGCTTTCGAAGGAATATTCAGGCTACAGCTCCTTTCTGGGCATTGGCCAAAGGGCCCAAATTAGGTGCTCTGCAGTCTGGTTGACACCACTGGCAGTGTCTACACTTTCTGGTACTGAAACCCATAGTAGCTCTATGACTGCCTTAAGAATGGGTGCTCGGGTTGCTATATCCAGTAGTTACTCTTTCCTGCAGCTATCAAAACAAAGCTGCTGTGCAGTGGCAGTCTGGACTGAAAACTGGGCTCTCACTGGACAGTCTGTGTTTTGTTTGATTACAATAATACCTAAAGCCAGCCTGAGCTGTAAATAGCATTTCACCCACGGGGGCTGAAGTGTTGTGCTGTGCCAGGCTATGATGTGGCATCTTGCATTGCTGCTTGTACTGTGATTGATGTAGAATGGCTGTTAAGAAGAGGGTGTGGGACAGGTTGAGTCTGGGTGTAGTTTGACATTTCCTGTGTATGGGAAATGAAGACTCTCATCTGTACAAACTTCTAGAAGTCTGGAACTTGATTTGGTCAGCTGGGGAGAAAAAGCATGTCTTTAAAGCTTGGCCACTGGATGTTGCTGGGGGGGACCGAGATGTATGAAACTAGGCCAATTATTACCAGGAAATTGTTTCCATCAAATAGAAACAATAATTGTGTGGCTCTGGTTTGACAGGCCTCATAAGCACCAGTCAGGCTTCAAGCTCATTGGCAAATTCTGTGGAAGACCTCAGTTTTCCTGGGTAGATCCCTGTCTGTGAGATCCCTTCCTGGATCACAGTTGAGCCACGTAGGAAAATTGCTTTGTTGTTGAGGGCTTCATTTATGACCACTGCCTTTCCTGAGTGCAAAGTCCATACCCTTTTAAAACTTCACATGTGAAATAATGCATTCCCTGCCACCTGACAACTACCACTGAGCTCTGAGGTTTGAGGATTAGGATAATTTATCAAAATACCTGCTCAGTGCTCATTAAATCAAAACCCAAATTTGCGCTAGGGGAAGAAGTCAAAAGTAGAGATCCTATGTAAGTGCACAGCTGCTTTGCCTTGGAACGTCATTGCCAGTTCCACTCCGTGTCATAAAATACAGGAGAAGAGCAAGAAGCCTGCAGTGGAGCAGCTGGAGTGATCAGAAGTGTGGGACAGCTTTTGTGCAGAGTAGGACTCTGGGCTGGAAGTGGGAGGGTGGAGATGGAGACAGAATCACAGAATGTGAGGGGCTGGAAGGGTCCTACCCCCCCTGCCGGAGCAGCATCATCTATACCAGATCACACTGGATTGCGTCCGGGCAGGTCTTGAATATCTCCAGAGAGGGAGAGGAGGTTCCACAGCCCCCAGGGCAGCCTGTTCCAGTGCTCTCTCACCCTCACAGTAAAGAATTTTTTTTTTTTCTCACGCTTCCATGGAACTTTCTGTGCCTCAGCTTCCACCCATTGCCCCTTGTCCTGTCACTGGGCATCACCCAGCAGAGCCTGGCCCCAGCCTCTTGGCACTCACCCTTTATGTACTTATAAGCATTAATGAGATCATCTCTCAGTCTCCTCCTCTTCAAACTAAAGAGCCCCAAGAGATGTGATGAACATGAGAGCTGAGGCTGTGCAGCTCTGGGGAAACCTTACTGCAACTTTCCAGTACCTGAGGGGAGCTGCAAGAAAGTTGGGAAGGGACTTTTTAGAAGGGCTTGTAGCGATGGGGTGAGTGGGAATGGCTTTGAGCTTGAGGAGGGGAGATTTAGGCTGGAGGTTTGGAAGAAATTCTTTACAGTTAGGGTGGTGAGATCCTGGCACAGGTTGCCCAGGGAGGTCATGAATGCCCCTCCCTGGAGGTGTTCATGGCTGGGCTGGATGAGGCCTTGAGCAACCTGGGCTGGTGGAAGGTGTCCCTTGCCCATGGCAGGAGTGTTGAAACTGGATAATCTTTAAGGCCCCTTCCAACCTAAACCCTTCTATGAATCCATGAATATGGTGAGTTGTGAGGGCTGAATGTCAAGTGATTTTCATTCACTGTTCTCTTCTTTAACTGAAGGCAACTTCCACAGCCTGGGATGGGCAAAACAAATGTTTATTTCCTGCCTGCTTCTGTAAATATTCAGTTTAGCCCTGTATGTTGCATTGCAATCAACAGAAGATCGAATCAGGCACAATAAGCTGAAGGAAAGTCACAGCTAAATCTTAGCTAATAGGTTTTGTATGATCTAAGGGACTTGGAAGGAATGTAACTTGAGTGCCATCTTACAGTACTTAAAGTCTCTGCTTGACTGCCTATAAAGTTTTTAAGGGGAATCACATGACAGAGTTGCAATATAAATCCAAATAAAATAAACCTCAAACCAAATCAACGTGAAGTTGGCATGAAGCAAGATGTGTCTCTCCTGGTAAGTAAGGACCCTGGCTGCTCAGATGAGAGCTCTCTCAGCAGCTTAGCATCAAGGAATTCAGCTGCTGCAGCCACAGTGTTAAATCCGTCGCTGGATAAGTTCTCCAGTCTGTGTCTTAACGTTGTGAAGATCGAGTGCAAGAACTGATACCCATGGGAGATTTCCTGCTTGACCTGGGCACATGGGTACTGGTTCTTTTGGCTGATTGAGAAATTCTCCTCTTCTATGGCCTGTGTTTGATGTTGCTTGCAGAAGCATTCCGATTTGAAAGGGTCGGGACTGCTGCCAGAAATGATTTGAATGTGGAAATGGTGTGTGTTTTCCTTTGTGGTAGCTTTTTGAGCACTACTGAAAGCAGCAAGCTTCCTCCTCCCCTTCTCCTCCTGCAGAGATTAGCAGAGCTGACAGTAGAGGAGAGCATGTGTGATCCAGTGGGCACGGCAGAACGGGTTGGACATGAGGGTTGTCTGCTCCCCAGAGCTGTTCCACAGCTGTGCTAGATATTTATTACACACTTTGTGCTTTCATGAGATCGTTCACTTTCTTCTGAAAGGTTTGGCATGTGGAGAACTGAAGGATTGAGGAGTAATCTAAGATTTTGGTTAGTTGTATTCTGTCTATATGGAAGTCAGAAAAATAAAGTAAGTGCTTGGGGAACAGAACTTCAGAACAACAGGATTTTAATTTGAGACAGGTAATTGTGTGACAAAAAGATTCAGGCTGTGATGGGAGGATTCATCATACGCAACAAACAAAACCAAACCAAATCTTGCTTCAGGTCATCAGCTAGTGAACTATAGACACCTGGAGGAAATTGCTTACCCGGGTAGAGCTTTGCCTTGTTGGCACACTTGCTTTGTGGGAGTCCTTCGGCCTCGGTTTGCTGTGGCACAGTAACTTCCATACACACTTTTAACAGGCTGTCATTTCTGTCACCAAGCTGCTTTCAGCTGCTAGTCAGCTGTAACTCTTACAACTGCTGTTTTAGAAGAGGAGTAGTTGTGGTTCTTTAGGCTTTGCTGCATTGTGTCAGCTGTAACCATTGAGTGTGTTGCTGCTTGTTCTGTGCTTGCAGGGAAGCCAATATTTTCAGTGGACATTCACCCAGACGGGACCAAGTTTGCAACAGGAGGACAAGGTATGCCTGCATGCTGACAGAAGGCAGAATTTGGGGCTGTAATAACCTTATGCTGGCAACACTTTAATGGGTTTGCCCCTCTAAACCCACATCACTCATATCTCTGGGAAGCAGATCATTATGTAAGTCATTGAAAATTGCTGCTGTAACTGCAGAAGGCAGGGTTACGCTTTCTGCTCTACTCATCCTCTTGGACATCATTGAGATAAGAGCTGCAGTAATTGCCTTGTGGCCATACTGGCCAAAGTTCTTTATTTGAAGAGGAACTAAATGGGAAGTTGGGCTTTTTGACTTGCTAAATAGTAGAGCTATTGGGACGAAAAAAAAAATCAAATTATATAAATGGAATTGCTCAAGAAATATGCGCAAAAATATTATTTGGATCAGAATAGTGATTTTACATTGGCTACAATGATTGCAATTTAGGAGTTGAATGTATTTTATCCCCACATTTGGTATCGGTTATATATGCTACGTTTTTTTATTGAGACTGTAAAACTTTATTTTTGATAACTTAAAAAAAAAAAAACAAACTGGAACCACTTCTGACTCAGTGTAATTATATTGGAATGGCATCTGTGTTCAGACAGCTCCCACTGTAGTAATGCTTGAAGTTTAGCCTCTGTTCTGGAACAGAGATTATGTCTGAAAAGATTGGGGTTTTTTATGCAGGTAATTAAAAGGAAGTATTTGTTCTCTTACAGGTCAGGATTCTGGGAAAGTTGTGATCTGGAATATGGCTCCTGTCCTGAAAGAGGAAGATGAAAAGAATGAAAATATTCCCAAGATGCTTTGTCAGATGGACAATCACTTAGGTAACGCTTTGGTCATTTGCCAAAGCTTAAGCATTAGATGTTTGTAACGACAAAAACTGTGATCTGGTCAATGGTGAAGAACCACTGAAATGCAGCAGAGCAGTCCCGTACTTTGGCTATGTATTTTTTTGACCTTCAGCAGAAAATGCTGTGAAAAGTGGGAAGATGTACAGAGAAATAGAGATACCTTTGGAAATCTCTTCCCTGTAATGGACAATGCACATTCTGAGGGCTCTGAGGGAAAGGGCAAGAGAAGAAATAAGTGTAAAGGAAACACGAAGCATTCTGGTTACAGTTGTGAATTATTCTGGATTTATCACATGCTACATATGACAGAAGTTTAACTGCCTAAATGAGCTGTCTCTGTCCCTCTTTTCTTCCAAGATGCATCTCCTTCTTTTTCTCCCCAAGATCTGCCTTTCCTTCTTTGCTCCTTAACGTCACCTCATTTGCCACAAGCCATTTCCTTCGTGAGATCAATAATGATCTTTCTTCTTCTGAGCTACTCTCAAATAAAGAGCAGGGGCTTTAAGAAGCTCCTCAGCTGCTAGCGAGAGATAAGTGCCAACTCATTTATCTGCAGCAGAGTAACTGCTTTGAGTGGCGAAAGCTCTCTTAAATCCTAAACCTCTCCAGTCGGGTTTTGCCTATAGTAACCTCTGTCCCCAGTCCAGAACCACTTTTCTCATCTCTCGCATCAACTTTCTTTCCCACGTTTCAGCCTGTGTGAACTGTGTGCGCTGGTCCAACAATGGAGTTTACCTGGCTTCAGGGGGAGACGACAAGTTGATTATGGTGTGGAAACGAGCTGCGTAAGCATTTCTTCCTCCTTCACTTTGTACTGCATTTCGGGTAGCCTACGCTGGCACACCTCTTTGTGCCACTTCCCTGTGCTGGCTTGGTGAGTAAGGAGCTGAAACTCTTGACACCACAACTCTGCTACTGGAGATGTGGTCTCTTCTGTCTCTCGGGATGCAGTGTGTGTCTGTCTGGGCAGTCTCTCTCCTCTTAAGGAGCTGAGGCATCTTACTCTGTCCTTGAAGAATGTTTCTTGGTGAGATTTGAAGAGTTATCCTAAATGTTAACATTTTTTGCTATCTCTCAAATTGCACATTTTATTGAAGCTATTTTTTTAACAAGAGGGTGAGGGGAAGCCTACGTTTTTGCTCTCCAATCATGTGAGTCCAGAGGAGGCCACAAGGATGATCCAAGGACTGGAGCATGTCTGCTGTGAGGACAAGCTGAGGGAGATGTGGTTGCTCAGCCCTGGGAGGGAAGACTCTGGGGGAACCTTAAAGCTGCCTTCCAATACCTGAAGGGAACCTGCAGGAAGGCTGCAGAGGGACTTTTCATAAGGGTGTCTAGCAGCAGGGCAAAGGGGGATGGTTTGAAGCTGAGGGAGAATAGATTTAGACTGAGTCTTAGGAAGAAGTTCTTCAGTACAGGGGTGGTGAGACTCTGGAACAGGTTGTCTGTGGAGATTTCTCTGTAGGTGTTTAAGGCCATATGGAATGAGGCCTTGAGTAGTCGAGTTGAGATATGTCCCTCCACATGACAGTGAGGTTGGAGTAGATCTCTAAGGTCTCTTCCAAACTAAGCCATTCTGTGGTTCAATCTTCATTGCAAGAATAACTGACTAAAAAAATGAAGTGTACAATGCAGCTGGTTATTATTTTATTTCTAGAAAGGAAGTTTGGAGAGCTGGAGGTGGTTCTGTTGGTAACTGTTTCTGTTTCCATTAGGTATATTGGACCGAGCACTGTGTTTGGTTCCAGTAGCAAACTCGCTAATGTTGAGCAGTGGAGGTGTGTATCAATTCTCAGAAGCCATTCAGGGGGTAAGTTAATGGACATTGAATGAACATCATTTGTAGGTATTTGGAAAAAAAAAAATGCTTCTCAGAGTCACATTTTCTTGCTCAAAAAATATATATATGGTGGGAAGCCAATAATTACTTTTAAAAGCAGGAATGAAAATCTGAAAGAATTTGATTCTTAACAAAATGCTAATTTTCATACAAATAACTTCCATCAATTTAGTAGAGATTCTTGCAACTATGAGTAGAAAAATTGGTGACTAAGAAACTTCTATTTTGATGCTTACTATCTTAAAAATTAAGGTGAATAAAGGAAGCTAAGCTGTATTTTTATTTAAATCACTATTTACACTAACAATGAACAATCTCCTTGTTGGCAAAAGATGAAGTTTTGGTAAACCAAAGAATATTTATGCTTATGTAGAAAAAAAAAATAAGTAAAAGGCAATGCAGAAGATGTGTAGAACAGATAATTTCAGATGCATTTTCCACCTGCTGACATGAGCTGTGATTAAAATCAAGACTGAAATCACTTTGATCATTCCACATGTGTTAGAATAAAGCAAGTGCCTTGCAACAGCTGCTGTTGCTCCTCATTCAAAGCAAGGCAGTGCTTTTATGCAGGCATCAAATGCTTCCTGTAATCACCAAACATTGCATCCTCTGCTTTGGGTTCTCTTTCTGGTTTGTTCCCCGTTGGAGAGCCTCACTCCCGATGAGTGTTGCTTAGGTCTTTCTTTCCTTCCAGTCTAGCCATAATCATTTCTTGGTGACAGAAAAAATGTTGCCACTCAAGTTCTTTTTAAAAAGCTTTTTGGATTGTCTGATTACTATCAAAGTCTGAAATGGAAATATGTTTTAAACAGATGTCATGGATGTGGCGTGGTCTCCACACGACGCCTGGCTGGCGTCCTGCAGCGTGGATAACACTGTTGTCATCTGGAATGCTGTCAAATTTCCAGGTGAGAGTGCTTACATTTCAGATGCGCAAGTGTGTAAAGCTTTGTGACAAACCCTTCCCTCCATGGCTGTATGTCACTGACTGTGAAAATCAATGGGGATGGGTTGCCTGTCTTGGGGTTGCAATCCGAGTCAGTCCCTCCAAGTCTGGATAGCAACGAGCCGTAGATTTACTCTGCCGTAGACAGAAGCCCCACTCGACTTGTGCAGCTGGTTTTACATGAAGGTCATTATTCCATTATTCCATTTCTTTTTTGATTTCTCTGCAAAATCTCAAATAGAACCTCAGCTTGATAAAACATCTATGTCTGCACCCCTTGTTTTCCTGTTGCCTCTGTACCTACAGAACTTCCCGTTCATTTGCGTGATCTTATTTACACTATTTTAAAAGCTGCTGCTTGGTAAGCAGTGTGACTTCACATAAAGGAGAGGAAGGACAGGCTAAGGGAGCCTCACCGTAGTAGAAACCTTCAAGCCTCGTGTTCAATGGCCATTTTCTTTCTTCCTTTGCTGCAGCCCTGGCAATGCCCATAGCTTTTCTCAGGGAGCACACTGCCAGGCACAGCTGTGCACTGGACAGCTTTAGCTGACCTACAGAGGCTGTGGCAGTCAGAGCACCTGCCCTGGTTTGGCTACTTCTCACCATGTAACTTGCTGCAGGCTAAGACTCCTTTGTGTGGTGCCTACTCATTGCCGTTTGTTTCAGGGTTGCTTCTTCTCCTGATATCAGAGTTTTACACTTTGAAGCTAGTCGTGTAGCTGTGCAATGCTCTCAGCCTCTCACAAGCAAGAGCTTGGCTGAAAGCAGGTCACCAGGTGTTCCAGGCCTGCATAGCTCTTCAGTTACAACTTGGTCTTAGTTTGCATTTGGTGCACAAAGCTAAATTTGTTGAGATACTCTTTAGGTTCACAGGAAGGAACCTGCCTTCAATTTTGGGCTCCTCAGTTGAAGAGGGACAGGGATTTGCTAGAGAGAATCCAGCAGAGGGCTACAAGGATGCTGAGGGGACTGGAGCACTGCCTGATGAGGAGAGGCGAGGGACTTGGGGCTGCTTAGTCTGGAGAAGAGAAGACTGAGAGGGGATTTAATACATGTTTTTAAATATCTGAGGTCTGGGGGTCAGGAGTAGGGAGCAGGCTCTGCCCACCTGCTCCCTGGGATAGGACAAGGAGCAATGGATGGCAGCTACAACACAGGAGGTTCCACCTCAACATGAGGAAGAACTTCTTTACTGTAAGGGTCCCAGAGCACTGGCACAGGCTGCCCAGAGAGGTTGTGGAGTCTCCTCTGGAGCCTTTCAAGGCCTGTCTGGATGTGTTCCTGTGTGATCTGAGCTAGACTGGATGGTCCTGCTCTGGCAGGGGGGGCTGGACTCAGTGATCTCTTTGGGTCCCTTCTGATCTCTGACATCCTGTGAGCCTGTGAAATGAAGCAGTTAAATTTCTGTTGTCCATAGCTTGGAAGTGCCTGGAACCTGCTGGTCTTCCTGATGTGATCTACCTGTTCTAAAGAGTCTTGCATTATTTATTCTGGCCAGAGTTCTCTTTACCACTTTTTCTATCATTCTTAGCTTAAGTACAGGTTGCAGTTTGGTTGATGTGTTGTTGGGTGAATGTTAAAGGAAGTTATGTTTAACGTGCTCTTTCATCTCCTCGACACTTTGTGCTGAAAGAGCTATCAGTAGCTACTCTCTGTTTTGGCAGAAATCCTTGCCACTTTGAAGGGGCATTCTGGCTTGGTGAAAGGGCTGACCTGGGATCCTGTTGGAAAATACATTGCCTCTCAGGCTGATGATCGAAGTTTAAAGGTGTGGAGAACCATGGACTGGCAATTGGAAACCAGCATCACAAAGCCCTTTGATGAGGTACTACTGCCAGTTGATTCCTGGACAATGAATGAGGATTAGAAAATCAACTCTGACAGTGCCATGAGGGCTCCAGGCTTGTGGCAGAGTAGGTGGAAACTGCCCAGCAGAGAAAGACCTAGGGGTGCTGGTCAACAGCTGGCTGAAGATGAGCCAGTGTGTGCCTAGGTGGCCAAAAAGGCTACCAGCATCCTGGCCTGGATCAGCAGTAGTGACCAGCAGGACCACAGCGGTGACTTTCTCTCTGGACTCCGCACTGCTGAAGCCACACATTGGGTCCTGGCTTCAGTTTTGAGGTCCCCACTCCAAGAAAGACATTGGAATACATTGTGGTCCTGGGCAGCCTTGGTCTAGTTGGAGGTGTCACTGCTCACTGCAGTGGGGTTGGACCTTTGAAAATGTAAATAGTTTGTGTTTGAACTCCTTTGTTTGCCAACTGCTTCTGAAGCTCTCCCACATTGGGTTTGTTTTCTTTGTCAGTGTGGAGGGACAACTCATGTGTTGCGTCTCAGCTGGTCACCTGATGGTCACTATCTGGTCTCTGCTCATGCCATGAACAATTCTGGCCCTACAGCTCAGATCATCGAGAGGGATGGATGGAAAACCAACATGGACTTCGTAGGGCATCGGAAGGCAGTTACGGTAGTGGTGAGTGAGTGATAGTAACTTAGCCCTGAATTAAACTTCCTAACGTGTGCTTTTGGAGAACTCTGTGCATAAATGGATGAAGAGGACTACCAAGATTAGTATAGCAAATGCTTGGGGATGATTTTTGAAAGTCAACTCTTCCAGTATGTGAAAGAGGCTCCAGGAGGGCTGGGGGTGGACTATTGACAAGGGCTGGTAGTGAGAGGATGATGAGGAGTAATGGGTTTGAACTTGCAGAGGGGAGATTGAAACTGGATGTTAGGAAGAAGTTCTTTCCAATGAGGGTGGTGAGATACTGGCACAGGTTGCCCAGTGAGGTTGTGGATCACAGAATCACAGACTCTTTGATCACATTATGTGATTTTGTGCTCCACAACCTCCCTGGAGGTGTTCAGGACCAGGCTGGATGAGACCTTGAGTGACCTGTTCTAGTAGGAGGTGTCCCTGCCTATCGCAGGGGGTTGGAGCTGGATGAGCTTTGAGTTCCCTTCCAACCCAAACCATTCTATGATGCTGGAAGCAGTCATCTCGCTCTTGGGACAGGTGATCTGGACAAGCTTAGACGAGGGAGTACAGGTGCATGTTAGGAGTGCCAAACATTGTCTGTCTTAGCTGTTCACTGGCTTAAGTACCTCATGGCTAGTAAAAGTAATATTATTTGCTGTTCCTATTCAGGCATTCAAAAAGCTCCTTAAAGCATGGGGTACTTTTGTCAGTGTTCCTGTAGAATCTGGATAGGAGTTTGTTCCTCTGAAATGCTTCTTTATCACCCCTAACTGGAAAAATTCCTTGTAAAGCAGGTCTAAAATGTAATCACTATAATAAAATTTGGAGTGTCTTATTTGTTCAGAAATTCAATCCAAAAATCTTCAAGAAGAAACAGAAGAATGGAAGCTCCACCAAGTCAAGCTGTCCCTACTGCTGTTGTGCTGTGGGTAGTAAGGATCGATCTCTTTCTGTCTGGGTAAGTGCTTTTTTTTTCCTACCTTTTGAACAAATGTGGTCGTTTGGATAACTCCAGGATTTAGCACAAAGGCGACATGTACAGCATTACATTTAGATTGATTTTTAGGTATTTTTCTTTCTGTTACAGGATTAGCCTGGGGGGGGGGAAGGAAGTAGATTGGTTTGTCTGAAGCCAAGAACAGCTGGAAGGCAGTGGCAGAGTTAGGTTGCCCAGGTAAGGGGCAGGAAGTATGGAAGGAAGGAATGTGTTACCACACTTAATATACATAATTCAGCACTATTCTTTTTCCTGTGTCTTTTCCTCCTTCTCCATGTGAGTGTATTAAGAAAAAGACTTTTTGTTTCCTACCTATCCATTAATCACTCTTGGAGCCTATTGTTGTCTGTCTTTCATGGGTCTAAGAACAATACAACAGGCACAGGGTAACTGTTTGAGAGCATAGATACAGCTCATCTTCCTGCTTTGCCCTGGCTTCAGTCCCTGGCTTCTGTCTTTGCTATGGAAAGGACTGTGGAAGTGAATTAGCTGTTTAAGTGTATTTTTCCAGTTTTCAGTGTCTAGTTTGGGTTTGACTTGAAAATCTGCACTGAAGTTGTTACTCTGGCTAAGGGAATTGTAGCTCTTCTCACATGCATAACTCCAAGGCAACTGCGAAGGAGAAGAAACAACTGTAACTGATTTGTAGAGCTTTGTGATGAAAGCAGCTGTCAGACACACCAATTGCTGACTGCAATCTACTATTTATAGATTCCAGTGTGATATTTATCCCTCATAACATTCAGTCTCTTTCTGGCAATGTCACCAATGCATACCCCTATCAAAGTATCAACTTCGATATGTTTTACTACCCATTCTATACTAGGATTTAATTTATGGGACTGTTGAGGTTATACTACATATTGTGGAGATGCAAAGCTATAGGTGAAGAGTTTAACCCTAAACCTATGGAAATAACTATGGAAGAGGACCCTGAGAAGAGCAGGAACAAGTTCTTCAGCATGAGGGTGGTAGAACGCTAGCACAGGTTGCTCAGGGAGGTAGTTGAAGCCCCGTGCCTGGTCAGGCTTGACAAGTCTCTGAGCAACCTGATCTAGCAAGGACGTCCCTGCTGACTGCAGGGGGCTTGCACTGGATGACCTTTGGAGGTCACTTCCAACCCAAACTGTTGTGTGATTGTGTGGTTTAGCAAAGGTTGCTGAGAAGTTCAGCGTGAGCTGACAATGTGCACCTGCAGCCCAGAAAGGCCATCGGATCTTGGGCTGCATCAAAAGTAGTGTGGCCTGCAGGTTGAGGGAGGTGATTCTCCTCCTCTACTCTGCTCTTGTGAGAACCCACCTGGATTGCTGTGTCCAGCTATGGAGCCCCTTACAACTGTTAGAGCAGGTCCGTAAAGATGATGGAGCACCTCTCCTATGACATTTAGATAGACATTAGGAAGCAATTCTTCATTGTAAGAGTGGCAAGATACTGAAACAGGTTGCCCAGAGTTGTGGAAGTTCCAACTCTGGAAGTGTTCAAAGCCAGGTTGGATGGGGCCTTGATCAGCTTGGTCTAGTAGGAGCTGTCCCTCCTGTGGCATTGGGGTTGAAAGTAGATGATCTCTAAGGTCCCTTTGAGCCCAAGCCATTCTGTGATTAAAGAGCACAGAATGTCTGATTTAGAAGAGGTTACATTTGGTTCTTTATTCCTAAGGTGATTTATAAGTGTAGAGGAACCTTCTTTGAGAATAATTGTGAGCCAAGTTCCCTTTGCTCATTAAGACATGGAAGCCTAATCTGCTCTGCCTTCTCGTGCTGACAGTTTGCAACACTCTTATTTCAGCAAAGCTCAGAATAGAAGCTGTCTTTAGTGTCTGCAGAATTACTTTTTGAGTGGTAGAGAGCGTTCTATGGCTGAAATGTGAAGGCAGAGCTGGTGAAGGAGTTCAGTCTGCTTCTGAAAGGAGGGGAGGGCTGAATGTCAGCTGTTCTTTCTCCAAAGCTATTCTGGGCCAGCAGTGGAATGGGCAGCTGGGTGCTTCAGGTGGACCATCAGGCATACAACTGTCTGCTGACTAGATCCTGTTTGGGGAACAGAGAGTGGTAATGTGGTGATATCTGTGGTCATGTAGAACTTCTACATCTCTGAGTATTGTTTCTTTTGTTTGAAGCTCACCTGTCTGAAACGACCCTTAGTTGTCATACATGAGCTGTTTGACAAGTCCATCATGGACATCTCCTGGTAAGTTGATTTCAGCTGTTTGTTACAAATGCCCAAGTGTTGCTGTCAGCTGTAAGTACACACCTGGACTGGAAGTACCCTGGAGCACTGCATGCTGCAGCTGTGGGAGCACACACGGTTGGGTTCTGCTGCAGCAGCTTAGCTGGTGCAAAATCTCACTTGAGATTGTGTAACATTTAAAACTAAGTAAAAAGTTAGAATGTGGTGCAGTAAAATACCTGTGGAATGAGTTCCCACTTGTTACAATACCCTGCATTTGTTTTCACAGAGTAGGCATTTTATAATAGAATGTGGCTGGGCTTGGTGAGTTTCATGTGCATTGTACCTGTGAAAAGTTATTTTGCGCTGGACAAATTCAGATCAACTTCCTAGGCCAATAATTCCTTTGTGCCTAAGGACACAATATACCAAAATAAAACAAAAGTAATGCTTGGAAAAAAAGAAAAAAAAGCAATAAGTGCTTTTGGGTTTAATAAAGATGTAGTTATAGAGTGTTGTTGCAGCGCTGTGTGAAGGGTGTCAGTTGCTCTGTGTTGAAGAGTTGGCAGAGGCTGGTCATGGAGCAAGTCTCAGAGAAAGGCTAATGAACCTGCTACACCCAATCACACCCCATCCACCAACCACAGGACTTAGCAGAAGGGCAAGTGCTGAGCTTTCCCAGGACATCTTTAGTGACAGGGGTCGGACAGCCCACTTGTCCAGCAGTCTACTGTACCAAATCTTGTTTTCCTCTTCCTCCAATCCTGCTTTCTTTCCAAGGCATGGTCATAAAAAATGCAGAAGTCAATAGTTCTTCATTCACTGCAAGGCTTAAATAACAAGGCAGAAATAATGTAAATGGTATTAAAAATGCTCCGCACCATGCATCAGCTGATTTACAGTTAAGGGTTGTGTGTAGAAAAAGACTATTTTCTCATGTTACCTCCATGTTACCTTCATTCTAGCAGGGCCTAACTTTTGAAGTTCTGCCTTAACTAAAGCAGTGTTGCTGATTTTATGCTGTAAATTTTAAAGCTTAAACTCAAAGCCTAAAACTTGCTGTTTTCTGTGTGCCACGTGGATTTTGCCATAAAGCTCAGTGGAGCACGATCAAACTTTCAAAACCCAACCATTTTTCTTTCCATTTATACAAGAAGGGTAGAAAGGGACTAAGTAGAATATTTCATAAGAAGTGCTGCTGTCATTGCAGCACAATAGCTTCACATAGTTTTGCTTTCCTCGCTGTGCCCTTTTAATTCTCCATCTGCAAATAGCTGGTTAACAACTGCAGTGTCTGAGGAAATGGTTTTGTGGAGTATCTGAGAGACAAAGAATCACCTGGAAGTTTGTGATTTTTGTATCCTGTTTACAAATGGAAATGTGTTAATAATATGGACTGTTCGCAGAAACGTGCTCCCTTCTGAAAACAAACCCACTGCATTCAGAGAAATCTGATGCTGTTGTCCTGTACCCACTTCAGAGTTTTAGACGTGGATCCATCTTCATAATAGATTAACATGATTACATTTTCATGGAACAATCACTTGGATCCAGAAGCCAATAAGAGCTCAACAGTTTTGTCTATTAAGCAAGCAGAAAACTAAACAAAATTTTATCATTCTCTGACCTGGGGTAATGTTGGTTAACCTAGTTAGTGCTGAGGCTACCTGCTCTGGATGTGATGCTATCAGGGCTGCAGCCACCGTGAAAGGAAGATGATTTCAAACAGCTACAGCCATGATGATGCATGTAATGTATTTCAAGCCTTGCTGGACTGACTTGGATAGGGCTCTGCCTGCTTCCCTCTCCTCTTCTGTTGTCTTTAACAAGTAATCTCTAAACTCCACTGCCCTGCTCTCTCTGAGCTCTATGATTGGATTGGCAGTCAGCACTCACCAAGTACTGTATTCTTTCAGGTGTGAATTAATAGATTATATATAGAAGGTTTTCATTCCTTTAAGACTAGAAGTGATAGTTTCTACCAAGAAAAGCCTTTGGAGACCTGCAGTATATCTCCATGTGTACAAGAACGTGCAGTGTGCTTGGAAGCCCAGATAGTGAGCAATTACACAACCAACCACATATTCTTGCCTAGTACAGAGATTTTTTTGGCCCCCTCAGATGCTCATCTTGCTGTATTTTTGTTCCTGTCACTTCAGATGATGATGATAGAGAAGAGGCATTTACCTAAGGTGCAGAGCTTTTCTCTTAAGGGTCTCATCCCTTCTCCTTCCTATCTTGGTTATTTGGACTGTAAGCTTTCTTTATAGCAATGGACTGCCTGGTACTGATTCCCATGCGTGATGAAGCTTCATCTTCCGTGGGCCCCAAACAGCAGTTTATAGGGCATTAAGGGCATGGATTGCTTATCTGCTGAGGGTCCCTCTCTGCATCCAGTTCCATTAGCACCCACGTTTTATACATCTTTGGAAGCAAATACATTTATAATTTTCTCTCCTTGTTGATTGGTTTGCCCTTACAGAAAGGTTTTCCCAGTGCTGATCATGCCTTAGGTAGGTGTATTGTTCCAAAGCCACCTTCCTGCGTGCAGTCTCCAAAGGAATATCAAGCACCTGGGCTTCTGCTGTCCCTCACCCTGTCTCCTTGCTGTGCCACTTGTTTAGTTCCATCAGTAGTTGCTGTGATAATACATCTTATGCTAAGGCCTTGTGCCTCCATGAATGAGAGACCAAAAGCAAAGGCAGACCTTTTTCCTACAGGACTCTTAACGGGCTTGGCATCCTGGTGTGTTCCATGGACGGATCAGTGGCGTTTCTGGACTTCTCCCAGGATGAACTTGGAGATCCACTTAGCGAGGAGGAAAAGGTACAGTAAGCACTGTACAGTGAGAGAATCTGGGATTGTGTTTCTGAGACTGTTGAGAGAAGTGTGTGGAGACTGCTAGGCCATATTGCAGAATGATCTGTTTGCTTCCAGATCATTCAAAAAGGGCAGTCAAGAAATGAAGTTGTGCTATTTGTTTCTATTCTGGAAAGAAAGTCTGTTTGGAAAAGTTCCACTTGCTTACACATCATTATACCTCTCAAGTAATTATTTGGCCAGGGAAACAAGAAGGGGATCCTTCAACATACATCAGGAAAATGAGTCTTTGACTTGCAGATTTTTTTAAGCTGATTGCTCTTGGCAGGTTTTGCTTCTCATTTCTACTAATGGCTAAAGCTTGGAATTCCGATTATTTCACATATTGATTTGCTGTTAGCTGAAAATGTCAAAAACAAATAAATCTGTAGCGGGTAAATGACTGTCATGGTTTAGGCCACCATGTGGCTTCTAGCTAACTCCTCCTGGTGGGATGGGGAGCAGGAAAGAGAACAAACGGCTTCTGGATTGAGACAATGACAGGGAGGGATCAGTCACTAACTGTGGTTGCAGGCAAAGCAGGCTGCACTAGGGGAAAAGAACTCCATCAAATCAGAGTAGGATAGTGAGAAATACAACCAAATTCTGAAAGCACCTTCCCCCCCACACCCCCACCCCTTCTTCCTGGGCTTAGCATTACTCCTGAATTCTCTGCCTCCTCCCATCCAGTGGTGTAGAGGTTCGGGAACCAGGGTTGGGACCAGTTCATCAAACGTTGTCTCTGCCACTCCTTCCACCTCAAGGGGGGGCACTCCTCACGCTCTTCCTCTGCTCCAGTGTGAGGTCCAATGGGAGGTAGTTGTCCATGAACCTCTCCAACACAAGCATTCCTATGGGCCTTCAGTTCTTCATGAACTGCTCCAGCTTGGGCCCTTTCCATGGGATACAGTCCTGCCATTGATGGACTGCTCCAGCACAGGCTTCCTTCAGAGCCACAACCACCTGCTCCAGGATAGAGCCCTCCACAGGCTGCAGTTGGGCATCTGCTTTGCTCTTAACCTCAGCGACCTTCATGTCCACATAGGTATTTCACACCTCACTCCCCTCCCTGCTGTAGACTTTCCTCCTCTGCATTGTCACAGAGGCACTGCCACTGTCCAGCAGTTGACTCAGCCTTGGCCAGAGGCAGCTCTGATTCAGAGCTGGGGAAGCTTCTAGCAGCTTCTCACAGGAGCCACTGCTGTAACCCCTCACCTGCTACCAAAGGTGCCACAGAAACCCAGCAGTCTAAAAATGAAAGAGGGAGCATTTGCATTTCCTGGATTCCGTCAGAGTTGTGTCTGCATTAGCTGGTGAGGCTGTGTTAGCAGTTTAGTCACTCTTCTGTTGTGATCCATGTTTAACACTCAGAGCAACATTCATCAGTCTACCTATGGTAAAAGCCTGGCAATAATGACTGAAGCTCAGTTGTCTACCACCATAATTGAGAACCCAGAGATGCTCAAGTATCAACAGAGACAGCAACAGCAGCAGGTGGAGCAGAAGAATGCATCCATCAGGGACACACCTGGGACTGCAGCAGCGGCTCCCAAAGTGGCAAGCTTGGTTAATGGGGAGAGTTTGGAGGACATTAGAAAGGTAGGTGTCCTTGGATAGCCACTTTGTAGTGGCAAGTATTAAGTGATAAATATCAAACTACTTATGATAAAGTTTTGTGTCCTTATTTGTCTTAAACTGCTTCTTTTTAACTTGTGAATCGTCCTGCTGACATTCACAGCACTTGCTGGAAAGTTAAACTGCTTTTAAACTGAAGTAAGACTGTGGAAGAGGGCTTGTGGATATATCTGCCCTGCTGATATATCAATACTGCAATACTGTGTCCAGTTTTGGATCTCCCAGTTTAAGGCAGACAGGGATCTGCTGGAGGGAGTCCAATGAAGAGCTACAAGGATGGCTGGGGGACTTGAGGGTCTCTCCTGTGAAGAAAGACTGAGAGTCCTGGGGCTGTTTAGTCTGGAGAGGAGAAGGCTGAGAGGGAATCTTAGCAACGTCTACAGATACCTGGAGGGTGTCAAGATGAAGGTGCCAGTCTCTTTTTGGTGGTGCCCGGTGATAGGACAAGGAACTACAGGTACAAGCTAGAACACAGGAGGTTCCACCTCAATGTGAGGAGACACTTCTTTACTTGAGGGTGCTGGAGGCCTGGAGCAGGCTGCCCAGAGAGGTTGTGGAGTCTTCTTCTTTGGGGACCTTCAAAACCCACCTGGATGTGTTCCAGTGTGATCTGCTATGGTGGCCCTGCTCTGGCAGAGGAGTTGGACTGGATGATCCCTTCCAACCCCTAACGTTGTGAGATTCTGTGATGGGTGCTAAATTCTCAGTGTGCAGAAAGTAGTTGAAAGGTAACTAATAAGAAGCAGTAGAACTGAAAGCATTATTTTCATTCTCTGCTAAGCACAACTTTTAGTCAAGGGTTCAGTGCACACAGATGAGAGCATTTCAGGCTTGAGTCTGTGATGTGGAGGACAGATTCCATTCTCCACAAATGCCTTTTCTACAGATGGAGAGACCTCAAATTGGAAATGCATGTGTCTAAATTAAAAAGAATGTATGTTATGGTACAGCCTCAGAGCAGTAATCAGAACCAGCATTCAGTTGTACCTTGTACTAGATGTTCTACTTCAAAAACACCTATTATTGCTTAAAAAAAAGTGGTGGAATCAAAATACACTTTTGTTAACAAAAAATTGAATTCTGTTTATGCAATAATAACATCAAAGAAAGAAAAAATCTGAACCAAAGAAATAGAGGGAAAGATCTTTGTTAACAGATTCCAAATAGAGGAACATCTTTCTGCTAGTACTTTTGTTCTTGTCAGTTGGGGGGGGGAGGAAAGCATTTCGTATTTATGAGAAATGACAATGAAATACATTTTTCAACAGAATCTCTTAAAAAAACAAGTTGAAACACGAACAGCAGATGGCCGGAGAAGGATCACACCTCTCTGCATTGCTCAGCTGGACACTGGGTATGTTTGGAAGTTGCCTTTAAAATCTTTCTTGACTTTTTTATTTCTTTTTTTTTCTTTTTTTTTTTTCCTCCTGAAATGAATTCAGAATTCTGATTTATTTTAATCTTAGGGTATCTGAAAGCACTTACTGGAAATACCTTGTGTATACTTAGAGAATATAGTTTCAGCCAATGTTCTCTTAGCTGTAAGATTTAATAAATAATCATAGATAATGAGAATTAACCTTCCAGATGAGTTAATAGTGCTCTAGTGTGTGGCAGGCTCATTTTTGCATTCACACTGGCTTTAGCATCCTTTGTAAGCAAGAAGTGTCTCTGGGAAGTTAGGTGCTGGTGGTTTATGTGGGTTGTGTGTGAGTGTCTGTAGGAGGAAAAACCAATGAATAGTTCAGTTAGAATTACTCCTTTTCAAGTCTTTTCAGGGATTTTGAGAAGTGTTTTCAAGAAAATATGTATTGATGGTTTGTCTTTTTCGTTTAGGGATTTTTCTACAGCATTTTTCAATAGCATCCCAATTTCTGGATCTCTCTCTGGCTCAATGATGTCTTCTCAAAGTAACCAGCAGCTCATATCCTTGGATTCTAATGCAGCAAATTCCCTTAATACTTCTAAGCCTTCTGTAGAGCCAACAGCAGCAGCTAGTATAAAACCAACAGATGATGCAGCCAATAAAGATGGGTCAGTATTTGCAGTTTTGTTCCTCACTTTTATGACTTTGTTCGTTTTTTCTAAAAAATTACTTTTTTTTTTTTCCGATTTTGTAATCAAGCAATTATTCAAAAAGCAATTACTGCAAAACTTCCAGGAATCTGACATTCCTCAAAGCATTGATTTTGATTAGTATTTGGATAGTTTAAGTAGTGATAAATGAATCAAATCCATATGCCTAGTCCTGGAAATGAACTTCAGTTCAATGAGGTACAGACTTGATTGCTGTTGCTCTAACACGTTGACTTGCTTATAGATCCCTGGGTTGCCATTAGTAAATAGAAGGTTTTCTAGCAATGAAAGTAGTGAAGCCTGTTTTCCATCAAATTCTGTCCTGTCTGCTGCAGATCTCCTCTCTCCAGGCACGAGAATACTTCTCTCCCTGCGGAACAACCCTCATCAGAGCACAGTGCCACTGGCTTATCAACACAGATGTGCCAGTGTGTCTTTCAGAATACAGCTAAATTGTACTTGTTTTTCCCTCAAACACTGACTTGGTTTCTTCTTCTGTGTGTGGGGTTTTTTTTGTAGCATTCATAAAAGCACAATGTCATTGGAAGCTCTACCACTCCAGCAGAGTTAGTCAAAATCGGCCACAGATTAAAAAATGAGTGGGTAGACGATAAGAAATGATTGACAGATGAAAGTGTTAAGTCTCCTTTTCTGTGGAAACTGGACTTGTAACACGTTTTTAGTACAAACATTAGTTATCTTAGAGCCATTCTTTCTTTCAATTTGTTCTCTGAATGAACTCAGAAATCTCCAAAGTAAACAGCTATTCAAATAACAGATCCCAGAATGCTTTAGTGTGGGAAGAACACATTCCTGTGCCTTAGAGCTCTGCTTGGAAAGGCCTAATAATCTGTTTGAAATCTGCAGCAACAAAATCGAAACCTGGAATGAATCTTTTCAACCTAAATTGATTGATAACCAGAGGAATATCATCTTGTCATGGAAAATATTTGGTAACCTGAGCAAGGATTAAAAACAGGAACTTTCCAGTTCTCGTTTAAAATAGTAATCCTTTCCCTTTGGGTTCATAAGTACTGTCTGAAAGTACCATTTCATTCCTGAATTTAAATATATATATATTATGAATGAATAAGGGTCTTTTAATCTACATAAATATATGTGGCCACCTGAAGCTCTGAGATGTATCATAAACTGTTTTCAAGAGTAGGCAACCGTTGCAAGATACTGATGTGTGAAAGATGAAGAAGCATGTTGTGATTCCTCTGCCTACTTGGAAGCTTTGCAGTGTGGTTTCTAGCTAGTTCTGAGCAGGGCAGGTTACCAGTACTACATTTCATTCAGCCCTTGTTTTCTTGTCTCCTACTGACAGTCTAAATGCTACCTCTGCCTCAGCTGCTCCTCCTGCATCGTCTTCCTCTGTGTTGACAACTCCATCGAAGATTGAACCCATGAAAGCATTTGATTCTAGATTTACAGAACGATCCAAAGCCACCTCAGGGACTGCTGTTGTCACAAATACGAATCAGACTGTTGTGGACAGGTAAGACAGGGCAAAGTAACTCAGAGAATGAAAATGCTGGTCCTCTGTGGTGTGGATGTCATGGTGCTGGCACACTAGAAATTGTCCTGGGTCTCTTCCACAGCTGGAAGGAAGGAGACAACTGCAAATAGGTAAAATCTTTGCTAGGATTATCCCTTTGTGCATATGTCTCTGGCATTTGGGATCAAGCAGATCCTTCAAAATATTCTGAGTTCAAAGTGTTGTTAGCAGGGGCTGTGTGTGCATGTGGCTGCTTGTGTGGCTGCATGTGTCTGTGCTCCTTAGAAGTCAAAAATAGTCATCCAGTATCTCCGTACCAGAGTGAGATTGACTTCAAGATAAACTACCACACATGTCTGTGGACTGCCTATCATAATAGCTGCAGTTGTATTTCACTTGTGTGCCTCGAAGGCATGCAGAGAAGATGCTTTGATTTTAAGGAGCTTTGGCTCTGGGTGCACATAATTTTGAAGCAAAAGAAGGCTTTTGTTATTTGACAGT
The DNA here is from genome assembly GCA_013396835.1 of Psilopogon haemacephalus. NCBI lineage: Eukaryota > Metazoa > Chordata > Aves > Piciformes > Megalaimidae > Psilopogon > Psilopogon haemacephalus. The sequence continues at coordinate 900,249 of VWZI01022067.1, forward strand.
CTGTGTTACGGCATAAGCATTCCTGCTTCACCAGAACAAATGATGGAGAAAACAGCAGCCCTGAGAAGAGAAAGAAGTGTGTAGTTCCCCACTTCATTAGCAATAAAATGTGCTCTTACTAAATAGCTCAACATTTTTATGTCCAAGGGTTTGACCATATGAGGCAGAAGGATGTATTACATTGCTCACCTCTAATGTGTCACTAGAGATGGTTCAAAGTGTATTGTCTGACACAATTCAAATGCCAATGCTAGAAAAGTTTGAATTATACAAGGGACCTGCAGCAAGCCAAGTGGATGTGGAAAAATGGCAAAACATTGGGAGTTAATAATCAGCCACTGGAGGGAATGGGAAGAGTATGATTAAATGACCTAGTTGAGGGTATAACGCTTAACAAAGGAGTTCACAGAGTATTGTACTTTGTTTTCTTCAGTGATATTGTGTTCCTGAAATGGAAAACACAGCAGTGAGGTGGTTTGTATGGTTTGCAGGCACACATCTTGCTTACAGTAGTCAGAAGCGAATAGAACAACTTTGGGGGCTAGAGAACAGGATTACAAATGAAGCTTGGCGTGAGTAAGCAGGAAGTGTAATGCCCATTGGAAGGGAAAGGGTGAACCTCTCTTGCATCTTACAGAGTGCTGAATTATTTATACCAACTCAGAGAAAGAGCTCTGATTATAATGGACCCAAATGCTAAAAATAAGGCTGTTGTTTACAGCTTTATCCAGTTATTAACTACTACTTGGATTTGGTTTTTTTCAAAGGAGAGAATCTCTCTGATGGGCTCACATATATAGTGCACATTGTACTTTAGCAGGGGGTTGCTTTACCTCTTCAGTTTCCTGCTCTTGCCTTTGTGCTTTTTGAAGTACACTCAAACGAGGCTTGAGAATGTACACACAAGAATGCAGCTTGTAGCATATGTGACAGCTCTTGGAACCAGCTTATATGTGATGTGGAATACCTGTTTTTCACCTGTTCAGACTGAAGGATCAGAATTTAATTAAAGATAATAAGCCCAAGGATATTCTGGAGAGCAGCAGTGACAGCGAAGAGAAGATTCCAGCTGCGAAGCCTCTCAGCGCACCCAAACGGAAACTGGAACTTGAGGGAGAAACAGTAGAGAAGAAGAAAAAAGGAAGGCCCCGAAAAGACTCCAGACTTGTACCAGTAACTTTAACTGTTCAGGTGAAAGAAATAAGAATCGCTGTGGCTTTCAGTGTTCATTTAATTAAGTCAGGTCCCATGTTGACTTGTTCCAGCAAGTCAGGGAAACGGGAGTAGTGCTCGTCCCTCAGAACTTGTACCCATCGCTGCTCTTGCTTCTAAAGATATTGTTTATAGAGTTAAAGGTTATAAAAAGCAGATGCAGACAGGGTGGCAATATCTCCATCCATCCTTTACAGAAGTGGGTAGCTGCTTCTTAAATGGTATCAGCATGCTGAGTGGTGATAGCCTGCCAAATGGCTGTGGGATAAAATGAAACACTGGTGGGGTTTGGTGTTCTTCGATGGAGAGTGACCCAAGCACAAGAGAATGACTTGGACACACTAAACAAAATGGCTCTGAATTTCATAGGATTCCTGAAGTACTGAGCTGCATTAGCCTTTCCATCGCTGCAGGAAACAGCTCCCTCTGTTTTCAGCATTCAGAGCTGAGATTTTTCATGCAGCATTTCCATTAATTAGTTGCAGCTGAAAAAGGGTGGGATATAAAAAAAAAGACCACGTTTAGTTTGCTTTGGGGTTTATTCTTAGAAGCCATATTTAAAAGCTTGTGTTTATACAGCTAATTGGAAAGAGATTAATATTTGCAATTGGCATTATTTGTAATTAAACCTTCTCTTTCAGATCTCTCTATATTCCAGAATATCTTTGGTTTAAACTTTTTCCAATGGAAAATTTTAACTCCTTTTGCAACTGTCATTTGTTTTTCTTTCCAGTCCCAAGCTGCACTGGCCTCTGAGAAGGATGCTGCTTGCATCTCTGCACCAGCATTAGCACTTAAACTGCCAACCCCCATCCCACAGAAATCGTTTACTTTGCAAGTAAGTAGACTATGAGGGGAGAAAAAAAATGTTTATACTTAAAAAAAATAAAGTCCTCCTTGATTTTTTTTTTTTAGTATTATTATATAATTCAGATCCTTAGGTAGATGAATGTTAGAGTATTTGGATTGGTGCAAGCAAAGAAGATCACAGAATGGGTTGGAAGGGATCTTCAAAAGTCATCCACTCCAAGCTCCCTGTAGTGAGCTGTGACATTCTCCACCAGATCAGCTTGCTCATAGCCTTGGTGAGCCTGACCTTAATTATCTCCAGGGATGAGGCCTCAGCTACCTCCTTGGGCAAGCACTCCATCACATCTATGCCACTTGTGTTGAGGGCCCCAGGGCTGGACACAGCACTCCAGGTGAGGTCTCACCAGAGCAGAGCAACAGAATCAGCTCTCTCCATCTGTTGGACATGCTTCTTTTGATGCAGCCCAGGATGCCATTTGCCTTCTGAGCTGCTAGCACACACTGTTGACTCACATTCAGCTTTTCATCCACCAGCATCCCAAAGTCCTTTTCTGAAGGGTTGCCCTCAGTGTCATCATTCCCCAGCCTGGGCTGATATCTAGGATTGCCCTGACCTAGGTGCAGGACCTTGCACTTTGTCTTACTGAACCTCATGAAATTCTCCTCAGCCTGCTTGTCCAGGTGCTTCTGCATGAGATCCTGTCCTTCAGTCTTACCAGCTTAGTATCACCTGCAGACTTGCTGAGGGTGCCTCAGTCTCCCTGTGGATATCTCTAAAAATTTGTCAGTATTGCAAAAGTTAATGGCAAATTGGATAAAAGTAGGGCACTTCTGAACTAGTTAAACTTCAGAGAGATAGCTCTGGTCCTTCAGTCCCTCTGCCTGGTTAACCCAACTGCCATAAAGATTAGAGTGTCTGATGGGAGTAACTGCTGCATTAGTAGAGCTGTGTTGGTAGTATACTGCTGAAGAGAAAAAAAACAAAAGCCCCAGGTCTTTCCAGAGCTCTCTGGAGGTGCTTCACATCTGAAGAGGCTGGCAAGTAATGTTGCTTTAGGTATTTAGGAAAGAAGTTCTCTGTCTGTTTAGGCTGTGGCAGTCTGGTTCTAATTGCAAGGTTGTAGGGAGGCTGGGCACATCTAGACTTGTGGTGCCATTAATAAGGAGGCCCAGACTAGCACAACCTTTATTCCTGCGCTTCAAATACAAAGAAATTATTTATGTTCTAACCAAGACCGATTTTAAGAGATCTGCTTCTTTTGAAGTGCCACAGAATGTTTTGAGGCCACTTTAAACAGAGAATGCCATACTTAAATCTGGGCTTAAAGACAACATTGCTTTAGATCTAATAATGCTTGCTGCTTTTTTGAGTAGTGCTTTTTCCCCTTCCAAAACTCATATTGGTTTTTTGTATTTCAGGTTAGTTCAGATCCATCAATGTACCTTGAAGTGGAGAATGAAATGACCACAGTGGGAAGTTCAAAGCTGAGCAGGTTAAAGTGTAATCGAGAAGGAAAGGAATGGGAGACAGTCCTCACCAGTCGAATTCTTACTGCAGCAGGGAGCTGGTAAGAGATGTTTTGGAGGAAGAGGGTCTTAAGGGCCAGAGGACATTAAGAGTACAAAAATACACTTCACAGGAAGTTATTTGCTCCTAAACCCCCATCTTTCCAAATAAGTAGAAGTGCTGTGCCCTGCCCTGCCCTCTCTCCCCTTGCTTAGTTCCAACCTAGGAGTTCTAATTTAAAGTATATTTCTGAAGCCTGAGCCACGTTGAGATCCAAAGAAGGATTTGCATATACCAAAGTGCTTAGCTGACATTTCCCTTGGTCTGATAAAAGATCCTGTCTCTGCCTGCAAACCTTTTCTTGCCATCTCCTTACACCATCACAGTTCTCCTCAAACGGAGGAGGTGAGAAAGGCAGCTGTGTTTGTATAGTATGTTTAGGCTTTCCTTTTGGTACTCAGGACTGTTTTTAAAAGCCATAGTACCCTTGGGGAAGTTAGCCCGAGCTGTATGCTGACTTAAACACATTTGGCTTTCTGCTGCTTGCTTGTGACCAAGTGTCAGTGTTTCTTTTTGATCTGTTATTTTTCAGTGAGATTGTAAGTGTAGCCTGTGAGAAACGAACCCTGTCGGTATTTTCAGCCTGTGGTCGTCGCCTTCTTCCCCCTATAGTATTGAATACGCCCATTTCCACCCTGCATTGCACAGGTTCTTACATCATGGCTCTCACCACTGCTGCTACGCTCTCTGTTTGGTAAGTAGGCAGTCTGGTCTGATTTCTGTAGGTGAATTGTTCCCTTGTGTCAGTGAAGTTCCATTGGAACTTAAACTTCAACCACAACTCATCTGAACACAACTCTACTTTTGCATGTAGTATAGAGTTAGGTGGGCAGGACATGAATCCTGTTTCTTCTCTGTTCAATGTTCCATAACATTGATTTTGACTCTAGAAGGACCAGTCAGAAGTTACTATTTGAAAACAAATTCCCTTGCATAGACTTATTATGTGCACAGAATGGATTGAGGTGGCAGAAAGGAGAAATACAGAAACTTCCTGAGTTACAATGCTGCAGCCATCTTTAAAATACCAAGAGAGAAACTGCAGTACTTGTTTATGGTGGTTGCATTTAGTCTGTCTCCTACAATTCAGAACTCCTAAAGGAGTTATTTGGATCCTCAGCATTTGCTTAGCTGTAGCCAGGTTTGCTGGTGAGAAGCAGCTGTAAAAGTTGTCCTCTGCTGTTGACTTTTGCCCTAGGTTTGAGTTTGCCAAAATAATTTTGTTGAAACAATGAAAGAAGTGTCCAATCAGACAAACAAAAAAGCAACCAAACTCCCCACCAAAACCCTCACTTTGTTGTGAATAGTGAAGAACTTAATTTGTTACGGTGTTTTGGAGCTTTGGGTTGTTTCTAAACTGCAGATCTGTCCTTTTGTCTCTTTCAGGGATGTTCACAAGCAGACAGCCATTGTTAGAGATGAGTCTTTGCAAACAATATTTTCAGGTAATAATAAGGGTCATTTAGTTACCACCCTTTGAGCTCACCTCTTTAGTGTCCCTTAGGAATACGCTGAAATTGTGCAAAACCTGAAAAGCCTAACCAAATAACTTTCCTTCATCATTCTGTAACAAAGGGAAGTTGTTTGCAGCGTTGAAATATGGCAGAAGTAACTGAGATGACAATATCAGTGGGAAAAAATTGCACAGGATACTGTGGGCTTCCTTCTGAATGTGAAAATGCAGAGTTGGGGAGATCACAAATTGACTGTTTAATGTAAATTGCTATTACAGCAGTTTCTCTGTGTGTGCTTTGCATATTATCTTAATGAAGAACAGCAAATGATCATCTTCTGATTCATTATGGCAAACCTTTCAGTTTCTAGAAGTGCCAGGATCTGGCATCAACCAAATCACAAAAAAATCCAGTGTCTCCAAGCATATGGCCTTCAGTTTTAGCTTGAACTCATGCTCCCCAAACACTGCTTACCAAAACTGCCTGAAGTGGCAGCAGTTTGCAGATGTCTTCATTAGATGTTGCATGCACAGACTCTGGGCTTGGAATATGGTGAGAAATGAGAGGCTTTATATGTGTTCTTGGAGAGCACACCTTTCTGAGTGTGCTGAGTTTTGGAACTTTAACTTAGTTGGGAAGAAGCAAGAAAAGAGCTTCTTACAGAAGATAACGGCAGAGAATCCTGAGTAGTGCCCCCAGCATCAAGAGTGATGTATTTTACCAGAGAGTGATTTTAATGCCACTGTGCTCAGCCTGATGCTTACAGAATCACAGGACGTTAGGGGTTGGAAGGGACCTGAGAGAGCATCCAGTCCAATCCCCCTGCCAGAGCAGAATCACCTAGCGCAGGTTACACAGTGACACATCCAGGTGGGTTTTGAGGGTCTCCAGAGAAGAAGACTCCACAGCCTTTCTGGACAGCCTGCTCCAGTGCTCTGTTGCTGTCACTGTCTTGTGTCCTGACCTTGCTATCAGTCCTTCATAGTAACACTGCCTTGAAGCCTTTTCCATTGGTTGCTGCATGTGAGGATTAATGGTGGATAGCAGTTTTTTACCATGATGAATGTTATGCAAGACTCCAAAAGAAATACTTTGGTCTGATTCAACTTGCAGGAAGTGATGCAACTGTCTCTCAGATCTTGCTGACACAGCATGGCATACCTGTAATGAGCATGTCTGATGGCAAGGCATACTGTTTTAATCCTTCTCTTTCTACATGGTAAGTTAGTTATTGTTTCCTGTTTTTACAGCTTAGCTGAATTGTGATGGATTCTGATTCACTGTTTCACTCCATAGTGTGAGAGTTCATCTGAGTAAGGTCACATTGCAGGCTTAGTTTTTGCTCTGGTTTGCTATTGTATATCTAGGTTTCACTCTCATATTTTTGCTATGCCTAGGTTTTATTCTTTATTAATAGTTTTCTGATCCATTATATTAAAAATAAAATCTTCAAATGAAAAAGTTAAATTACAGCTTACTTAATCACTCTTTCCTATATGGTGCATACTCTGTCATTTATGAACTTACGTCAAGATATTATTTTGCTGATGTACCTCAGCTGAATCCCTTAAACAGTTGGCAATGACTAAAGATAAATCTACCCTTACATTTCATTTCTTTATGTGAAGGAATGCAGTTCTGGAACATTGGTCAAAACAACTTTCAGAGTTTCTTGGCAGCTCAGACGTGTTACAAAAATAAGACCACTCCAATCTTGAACGTGTATATGCCTGCCTTTATCCAGTCCCCATCATGCCTTTTTTTTTTTTTTTTTTTTTTTCTTACTTTNTTTGCCTCCAGTATGTGAAAGTTTAATAAAGATAGTAAGTCAGGTATGGGTGAAAGGAAGAAGTCATTGTGCCCTATAGAATGTGCATGTCCTAAACATAAACTAAGGCTGCAGAAGGGTCTTAGTGGCAACAAAAAGGGCTTGCCCCACGCATACTCTTCCTTCTGCCAAGGCATAAGTTCCCATACAAAAGCTTCCATGGTTAAATTACTTACAGTGTCTTTCTAAATAGTTTCTCTGTTGTCTTTCTGAGGGAAAAAACATGTTGCAGCTTTAACATAATGATTGCATTTAGCATAATGAGCATGCTTGATGAAAGGGCTTTTTGTTTTCACTGCTTCTTAGCATAATGGCTGTTAGTCAGCTACTTGATGGGAATCTTTTCTAAATTAAAAAAACAAACAAACAAAACAAAAAAAAACCTCCAACCCACCTTATTTGTCCTTCACTTAAACAGAGAACTGGTACAGAATTTTTCACAGTCAGTGAGGAGCAGAGGACAGGCTCTCAGTCATGCTTCTGAATTTGCTGCCATTTCTTCATTTGTACCACAGCTGTGGAGATGTGGAAAAGTGCAAGCCCTTCAGTCATCACACAAACTCAGACCTGATAGAGCCCTAAAGAGAGTTTCAAGGTTTTATGCCATTTAACCTGTGAGCTTTCCCAAGGTGCAAACTTAGTGTCAGCTTGGGCTGCCGATTCCTTTGGTGTCTCAAAGCAGTGAAAACAATGCCCTTGGTTAGGTGTGGAAATGCCAGCTCTAACTCTCAACTCTGTGTGAAGGAATAGCTGCAGTGTGTGGAGAGATTGTCAACAGGTGTGAGCTGTGGTGGCTGGTCTGGTGGGTGAGGTAAAGATCAAGCTCTTAACGGGAAAGTCATTAGCTGTGTTCACTCCAGTCTGTGCTCTGGGGCATGCCTTCTCACCAGATATAAAATAGCAAGGAGGAACTTCACAGCCTTCAAAACTGATGCTAAATTGTATTATATAATTAATGTTGTGAACTTTGGGAGTGGAAGGGCCATTTCCCTGACAGCAGAAGCACAGATTGGTAACGGAGTGAGAATAGTTGGGGCCCATGGAATTCCTGAGCACCTTGGTGATTGTGGTTTTGGTTATCTGTGAAGACACAAGTGGGGCAGTGAGGCAGAACAGAGCCCTACCATTGCTGTCAAGTTTGCCTCAAACTTGATTTTTGTTTGTTTGTCTTTTTCAGGAATCTTGTTTCAGACAAGCAGGACTCTCTAGCACAATGTGCAGACTTCAGGAGTAGTTTACCATCCCAAGAAGCCATGCTGTGTTCTGGGCCCTTAGCTGTAATACAGGGACGAACATCAAAGTATGCACTCCCTTGCTCCCTTTCATCACCATCTCTCTATCTCTTTGTTTTTGTCCTGGGATTTATTCATGTGCTGGAATCAGTGACTTAATTCTAAACATACTAAATGGCTCCAAAATTCAGTAGCTCAAATTGGGGAGTGGGTTGGTTGGTTGGTTTTGGTTTTTAAACCTTTAGATATATATAGGTTACTTTGAGATTATTAGGGGGGCAGGAAAGCATGTCCTGAACTTAAGGCATGGAGTAAATCATTTCACAGTTCTGTACATGTCATATTTATCATAGAATACCAAGCTGGAGGGGACCTCAAAGTTGATTAGATAAAGTATTCAGTTTAGCTGATTTCTTGCATTTGCACTTCAATTTTTAATTTACCATCTTATTTACCAACTTTCTGAGAGGTGTCCCTGCCCATGGCAGGGAGGTTGGAGCAGATGCTGTGTTCAGTTTTGGGTACCACAATACAGGAGTGATGTGGAGGTGCTGGAGAAGGTCCAGAGGAGGGAAACAAGGCTGGGGAAAGGCCTGGAGAATAAGTCTTATGAGGAGCAACTGAGGGAGCTGGGGATGGTTAGGGTGAGGAAGAGGAGGCGGAGGGGAGACCTCATTGCTATCTACAGCGACCTGAAGTAACATTGTGGGAATGGCCTCAAGCTGAGGCTGGGGAGGTTTAGATTGGATGTTAGGAAAATGTTTTTCAGGGAGAGAGTGGTCAGGGAGTGGAATGGGCTGCTGGGATGCTGTGGTATGATGGGGAAGGCAGTTTGCTACGTAGTGCTGCAGTTGGCATTCAAAGCTTGGACTCCGAGCACTGAAAGATAAACTCCCCTGTACTGCTGAAATATGATTCTTTAACTTGCCAGCCTTATAACCAGATACTAATTCTTGGGTTTTGTAGTTCAGGAAGGCAAGCTGCAAGATTGTTCTCCATGCCTCATTTAGTGCAACAAGAAACAACACTTGCATACCTGGAGAACCAGATAGCAGCAGCACTTACGCTACAATCCAGTCACGAATATCGCCACTGGCTCCTTATCTATGCACGGTACCTAGTCAATGAAGGTGAGGCGTCCATGCAGCTCTGGAATGCTCTCTTCCTCTCCTGTGTCTGTAGGATTGCACTTCACCTCCTCCTTTTAGCACTTAACTTCTGGACTCCTGTCTACATAAAACCAAACCAAACTGTTCAAGTGCCTTTGCTCCCTCCAGGGCTCCCTCCTGGGGAATCTTGTCCTGTCGAACTGACTGTGAACAGATCATGGTCTGGGCAAAGAGCTATCTGTGGACTTCACAGCTGCATTGTGGAAAGGGTCCAGTGGTCTGCCACATGTAGCTGGAGTGGCTCCACAGGAGGGCCACAAAGATGGCCAGAAGCACCCCTCCTATGAATGCAGGCTGAAAGAATTGGGACTGGAGAAGAGAAGGCTCCATGAAGACCTCAGAGTTACATTTCAATACCTGAAGGAGACCTACAGGAAGGCTGGGGAGGGACTGTTTAGAAGGGTCTGTGGGGATAGGACAAGGGCATGGTTTGGAACTGGAGCAGGGGAGATTTAGGTTGGACATGAGGAGGAAGTTCTGCACAATGAGGGTGGTGAAATACTGGAACAGGCTGCTCAGAGCTGTGGCTGAGGCCCTATCTGGAGACATTCATAATTGGACTCGATGTGGCCGGGGGCAGCTTGTTGTAGTTGAAGGTGTCCCTGCTGAGTACAGGGTGGTTGGACAGATGACCTTTGAGGATCCCTTCCAACAGAGTGTGATCTGTGAGTTGCAGGCATTATCTGGCAGCAGCTACAGATGCTTGAGAGGAAGCAGCAGCACCTTGTAAAGCAGATAACATTCCTCAGCCAACTTAGGATCACTGCCTGCTGTGAAATGGAGGAGCTGCTCAGTCTCTGCTGCTTTGTACCTGGGCACACGTTGCCTGCGTCCCTTGAGCTTTTTACTGTTTTCCTACATTGCAAAATGTCCACACCCTGCACAAGTTACATTCTGCAAAGAAAGAAATCCAAAAGAAAGGTTGCTTGTGTCTGCTTTATTTTTGATTACACTCCATGATTTTATGTTAAGTAAGGCTAACCAAATGACTTTATGCTTCTCTTGTACCTCTGCTCGTCTGCATTCCAGATTGAGTAGTTGCCATTGTATTAATTTAGCCTTATCGTTCACCATGCACAATCATTTTACACAGAGGGAAACAAAAGGTTTCATGGTAGGCCTCCTAATAGGTGGTGGCAGAATTAAAATGGAGCTCATTAAGTCTTGCCCTTTGACCCCAACCTTATTTAACAAGGAAACTTGATGAACTACAGATGATTCTCTCTGTCCTTTCCAAGCTGAAATTAAAATGTGCAACAAATGGGCTGTGTGCTAAGAAGACAGTTACACTTTCAGATGTCTTCACTGAGAGTCTTTCTGCTGTGTCTGCAGTATGCTAATATCACTTTGTAAGAAGCTCTTTTGCTGAGGGGTTGAGAGATCTCTTAATTTAATCTTTTCAAATTTCAGAAGCATGTAAAACTTTTTATTCTTTTAAACTGCATCCTCCTTTTTTTCAATTTCATATTTTGCCACTAGGTGCAGCCTACCAACTTCTCCACTTCACTGGTTTCCATTTTGTGGCTTTCCAGCTCTTGTGATATCTCTTTCTATTAGTTCTCTGGCTGTCAGTCTGTCAGCTTTTCCAGCATGTTTGTCTCTGTTTCTTAACAGCTGTTGTATTTGTGAAAGAGAGAAGTGAGCTTGAGACCAGGGCAGCTCTTAAACTGGAGGAATACTTCATTTATTTTTCTTCCTGATGTAGATCATTATTAGTTATGTTTTTGAGAATATGAACCCATTGAGAACTCTAAAATAAATCCTTTAGAAGTCATCTTTTCAGACATCTGTTGTCAAGAGAATAATATACAAGAACCAATGGCTTAGACTTTATGTTATGCTAGATCCTTGCAGCTCTTTCCTGGATGTTGTCAGTTACATTGTGGAGCAGTTCTCTGTAGTGAGATGCTTACGAATGTGCTTCTCTTTTCTGATAATATTCAGGGTTTGAATATCGTTTGAGAGAATTATGCAAGGATTTACTGGGTCCAGTCCATTACTCAGCTGGAAGTCAGTGGGAATCAACAGTTATGGTAAGTCCTGATAATAGTTTGACGAAGAATAAGGCAGAGTTTCCTCTGGAAGTCGCAGAACCTGGATAGACAATAGGATGTTAAAAATTATTAAATGTAGTGGCAAAAAAGCAGCCACAAACTATTTTTGCTGATCCTGGAACCCTTTCCAGACCCTGCTCTAACCTCATAAGCAGATTCCCTCCCCTGGCACCTGTATTCCTTTCCTGTGAAGCTGTAGACAAACTCTTAGTGCTGCAGTCTGTGCTCTGGTGCTGTTTTGAGTATCATGCAGATGGAGCCAATGCCCGTTCAGGCCTCTGCATTGCTCAGGCAGCAGATCTGGAATAGTGACGTGCTGCTGAGATGTCTTCCCTTCTCCAGAGCACGCCTGGAGTCTGCAACTGCAGAGTCTGCTCCAGCTTCCTGAGTGTATGGCTGTAAGGACACTTTGTAGTCCGGCAGTGACGTAAGCACAGGCAGGAGGGCAGGCAGCAGTGCCAACCTGCTCTGTCAGCTGTACTCATGGTGTCAAACAATGCATTCTGAGGAGGCTTCTGTGGGTGGCTTTTTTTCAGGGTTTACGAAAGAGAGAGCTGTTGAAAGAGCTTCTGCCTGTTATTGGACAGAACCTTCGCTTCCAGAGGCTTTTCACAGAGTATCAAGAGCAGCTAGACATCTTGAGAGACAAGTAGCATTTCCCTAGATATTGCCTGCGGGGCCTGGTCCCAGAGAAACTGCTGGACAGCATTAACCAGAGCCAGAAGAGGAGGGAGAGCCCATGGGTGGAGACACTCGTGAGGAGCGCCGTGCCGTAAGGGTCCCAGATGCTTCACAGGTGACCTGCTTTAGTTTTCAAAGAAGCTCACGAGTGGATTCATGGAAAGGATGAGTGGATGAGCTGACAGCCCCAGGGAAACTTCACCATCGAAGCTGTGGCCTCTGTTTCTATGGAAAGTCATGGACATACACTTCAGGGGGGGTCCTTTTGGATCTGGATCTCATTTTAATATCAAAACTAGCTGAGAACTGTTTGTGGGGTTTCTTGGATGTCCTGTGAAAAGCACAGTACTTCAGAGTACACTGAACAGCATATTTAACCCTGTTTAGGGGTTTTTGCCTGAGGATTTATTGAGGCTCAACACTATATTAAATTAGATGAATGAGCCAAGTAAAAAAAAAAAAAATTTCATAAATATTAAGGTATTATGCAGCCAATAGACTCTTTCCTGTGAATATAATAATAAGAATAATAAGAGGCTGTTCTAACACATGGACTATTTTTGTACTAGAATTTGCTAACTTGTGATATGGAATTTTATTTGGCCGATAATCAGGCTCTCTACAAAGTCATCTTGTAGGAAATTTAACTCTAATTACAAAAGCTATGTTTCAAAATAATTCTACCAAATTAACATGTCATCATCTGTTTTTTAATTTTTAAATGTTTGTAAAAGGGTTTTTTTTGGGGGGGTGGAAGGGGGTGGGATACAATGGGGTGGCTCTTTTTGTAAGTACAGAAATAAATGAACATTGCATTGGTTTAAAAAAACAAAAATCAAGAACATGGTCTGGAATCATTACAGAGGGCTCAGGCATCTCCAGCAACGTCAGCACAGGCTGAAGCACGTTAACCTGTCTTGAAATAAATAACAGTTTGGGTGATTTTCCCTCTGAAAGCATGATGGGACAAGCACTTCTGTTCTCCCTAGGCCAGCCACAAGGCTCTCTCTGGGATCCACATCTCAACTAAGGCAGCAGGAGGAGTGCTCATTCCCCCGGGGCAGCACAGGGTGAAACGGACTCCCCTGGCCCCAGGCTGTCAGTGCTGCAACGAGAAATGTGCTCTGTGCTCTGAGAGCCACCTTCCTTGGGTGGCATTGTGCAGTAACATAAGAGTGCTGGTGCCCTGCCAGCAGGTCACCTGTGGAGTGGTTTTGGAATTCCACCGAAACCAGATCAATCAACTCACTCTTTCCCAAAGTGTGCTTGGTGCTGGGAAAGAAGCACACGTGTCTATGTGTGCTTTCCAGGACCTAAGCGTTCAGGTGTGCCTCCGTTTATTGCCGTACTTTAAGATGGTTTGAGTAAGCAAGTTAGTATGGAAATTACTGAAGTGCATTTGAACCCTTATCAAAGGGCTCTTTCTCCCCTAAACTTTTAGCAGAAACAATGCCAGAAGGAGGACTAGCTGTGCTGCTGTGGGGACTGACCCTCTTCAGAGAAGTGGCTCTGTGCTTATATGGTTGTCTGGGTCCTAGAGGGAAGGACGCCTTCTTCGAGGCAACAAACGCCCCCTCTTTGGAGGGCTTTGTTGTCTCCTGTATTCAACTGGCAGACCCAATGGACACTGGATTACTTCTTTGTACAGCAATCTCGTGTACACGCTGGCAGAAGTGTCTTGAAGAGCAATAAAAACAACTAATTTAGCAGCTCCTCTTCATTGTGGCATCACTGAGTTTTCAAAAAGTAGTGGGATGTGCAGCGATAGCAGAGTTTGCTTCTGTGTGTAGCTGGTGGAGATAAGGACGGTCCTGGGAGGAGCCAGTCAACTTCCCTAACCAGGACTCCAAGCAGTGCAATAGTCCTGTGCAACCAGTCCCGGTAGTGCTGCCAGGGATTCGTGCTGCTGCCGACTCGTCTGCACTCGTGGGAGCAGGCACAGGCACAGGCACCGGCACCAGAGACCAGAATCGCCAACCCACTGCACCCCGGCGTGGCTTGGGGCGGTCATCTAGTCTGAGCCCCCCGCAAGAAGCAGGCGAGCACTCCACCCGAGGGGTGCAAGAGGAGGTGTGCCCTGTTCTGGGGCAGCAAGGGGCCAGCCCACAGCCTGCTGCGGCCTCTGCGACCGCCCTGTGTAGGCAGCTGCTAGGCAAAAGGAGCGGGGATAGGGTTGGAGGTGTTTGATAAGGCAAAGCTCAGCCATGGGTTCAGGCCATCCTCTGTTTGCTCTTCTGCTGCTCGGAGCAGCCTTCAATGCCGTTTAGTAGGATCTAAGGTAGGTAGCTGAGGGGAAGTCAGATCTCTGTAATGAAGTCTTCGAAGAGATGCTGGAATACACTTTAGGAAGAGCTGTCTCCATTTCAGATGGTTTTCTCTACCCACTTTCTTGGGGAGTTCTGGCGCTGCCTGACAGCTCAAGAATACAATTTTAACCTCCGTGCACAACATATATTTAAACGAAGACAAACATTTTTCTTAAATGGGATATTTTATAATTTTCTGCTTGCGCTCAACATCGTCTAAGTCGAGCTGAGGGCTCTGCGAACTCTGTTTAAGGCTGCTTTACCTTGTCAAGGGAACCCTGCAGCAAAACACGGACTCACCGAAAGCTGAGGGTTGGAAGAGCCCTCAAAGCTCATCCAGTCCGACCCTCCACCTAACCTTGGAGGGTCGGCACTAAGCCATGTCCCTAAGCACCAGCTCCACAGGCTCCTTGAACACCTCAAGGGGCGGGCCCCAGCAGTGCCCCGGGCAGACCATTTCAAAGTTCGAGAGCCCTTCCTGTGAAGAAATCTCCCCTGGCATCCAGGCTGAAACCATTTCCTCTGCTCCTGTCGCTTGCCACCGAGGTGCGGCCCTAACCACCTCCCTGTTCCTGCCGGCCAGCATCTCGGTGCGGGCCGCGTCTTGAACGAGGGCAGAGGAGCATCAGATGGGGGATTCGACAGCGGCGCTAGCAGAGCCGGACAGAGCGCGCCCAACAAGGCTCCCTCAGCGCTTCCCCCGCGTCCCTGCCCGGGCCGGCGAGCAAGGGCCCAACCGGAGGCAGGGCTGGAACCCGAGTAACGTTAGCTGCAGCCGGGCGCCAGGCGCCAGGGCACAGGCTGGGCCCACGATCAGTGCAAGGCCGCGCCGCAGTCACCTCTGTGCCCGATGCTAGCGGCCAGCCCCTCCCCGCGCTCCCCGCCCGGAACGCCGCCCGCTGCCCGAGTTTCCGCGGAGCGGCTTTCGCCGCAGCACCGTACCGGAAGAGCGCCGCGGGGCTGAGGGAGTCGCTTCGCCGAGGGTCCCGCGCTGAGGAGCCGCCGCCATGGGGAAGAGGCAGCACCAGAAGGACAAGATGTGAGCGGCGCCCGGCGGGACGGGGAGAGAGGGCCGCGGGGTGCGCGGAGCGGGCCCGGGCCCGGCGGGACGGGGAGAGAGGGCCGCGGGGTGCGCGGAGCGGGCCCGGGCCCGGCGGGACGGGGAGAGAGGGCCGCGGGGTGCGCGGAGCGGGCCCGGGCCCGGCGGGCTGCGTGCGGCCCTCGGTGACCGCGCACCTGGCTGTCTCGGCAGGTACATCACGTGCGCGGAGTACACGCAGTTCTACGGCGGCAAGAAGGCAGGTAAGGGAGACCCCCCCCCGCCGGCTCCAGGAGCGTTGGTCTGCCGGAGGGTAGGACTCTGCAGGGACGTGGCCAGCCTGGATCGATAGCTTTAGGCCAGCCACGTGCACTTCAGCAAGGCCGAGTGGCGATTCCGGCACCTGGGTAACGACAACCCTGTGTATGGCCTGGGGCTGAGTGGCAGACACTGCCCAGGGGATGTAGGTAAACAGCCTGCTCGAGGTGAGCCAGCGGTGGCCTTCAGAGGTGATCGTCCCGCTGTACTCAGCACAGGAGAGGCTGCACTTTGAGCACCGGGTTCAGTTTTGGGTGCTGCAGTATAAAGAGGAGTTAATTTTCAAATTTAACCACAGTGCTGTCAGTCAGAACTCTGTTTTCTGATTGTGTAATTTTAGCTGAGGAGCCTTCTGGTGTTTTGCAGGTTCGATCCAATTTTAGTTACAATTTTGCAAGATTGAAGTGTATTTATCCTTATCAGCAGTAAATTGCTATTGTGTGTATATCAAAGTGGAACTTCCAAATGTTTCTCAGTTCCCTAGGATACTATGTATTCACTGAAATTCCACCTGTTTATTTTTCTCCTAAACAGACCTTCCACGAACTAATTTTAGACGTTTATCGTTTGATCACTGCAGGTAAGACAGGATGTTCACTGAATTTCCCTGCTCAGAATATGCTTGGTCAGTCATTCATCTCTCTGAGGCAATGGTTAAGTAGGTTGAAGGAGTGTTTATGTTGACTTTTTGTGTTTATAACTTACTGCTTCAGGTGCTGGAGTGAACAAGGGGAGTTAGTTGAAGTGGGTGAGAAATGCTTTTGTAAGTTGAATAGTTCAAGTTACCACCCACAGCTACAAAGTACTGCTGTTTGGCTGAAAGCTGCTGGACTATGGAAGCATCCTTAAGAGAGACACTGAATGTGGTCACAGTTACTTTCTAGCCCGTTTCAGTGCAAACATTGAGCATTTCTGCTTGAAGAACCTTTTCTGCTGTTGAGGCATCCCATGGCTCCAGGGCTGTGAGAGCAGGCAGCAGCTGCACAGCACTGACCTGTTCCAGTTCCTTGCAGGGGTTTTGTGGTTAATGTAATGTATGTAAGAATCAGGCAGTGGGCATTGGCAGCCACTCAATATTGTCTTTGCTGTAGCTCTTATTTTTGCTGAGTCTCTTGAACATTAAAGTGTTACTTGCTTCTGTCACGATTTACAATTGATTTTGGTAAAAAAATCCCCATGTGTGCTTTTTGTTTGCAGTTTGTCTCTGCAGCCATTTGAATACCCAGTCTGCACACCTGATGGGACAGTCTTTGATATCCTGTAAGTCCTTGTCGCTGGTTAGCTTTGGGCTTTGTGTTGCTGGGCTGGATGCAGCTGCTTAATCGTCATTTGGTCTTAGCAAGCTGCCAAAAGCAGTCCTGCCCATCGACAGAGATTTCTGTTGGTGCTTGTAATTTTCTACTTTATCCTTTCTCTTTTCAGGAGTATTGTCCCTTGGATAAAGAAATACGGAACCAATCCAATCACAGGAGAAGTAAGTAATGATGAGTGCATCCACCTGATGCTATTTTATGCTCGGTTTCCTGTTTAATGTGTAGGAGAAACAAAAGTGCCTTAACGAAAGCAAAAGAAGTTGAATGGGTGTACTGTTTGGAGGGATGTTTTTTGTGAGATCAGCTTTGCTGAAGTTGATGTAGAGATTTAGTAGGAATCTTTTTATAGCCCCCAAAAACAAATGGGCTTCTGAATTTGAGGTCTGAGGTGTGAAATCCTCTCACTGTCATCCTGATAATTCTTTGTAGTAGCATCAGCCTCAGGCTGCTAGTGAGTGTGGAAGAAAGAGGAGAGCATTACCTAGGTTAATTTCTTTGCACCAGGTTGTGAACAGTATGAGAGAGGAAATATGCAGCTCCCTCAGCCTGTCCTTGCAGCAGAGGTGTTCAGGCCCAGGATCATTTTTGTGGCACTCCTCTGGACCCGCTCCATCACGTCCATGTTCTTGCTGTGTTGAGGGCTTCAGAGCTGGGTGCAGTACTCCAAGTGAGCTCTCTGTAAAGCAAAGTGGCAGAATCGCCTCTCTCGATCTGTTTTCTATTAGAGTGTGAAGCCATAAAGCACTGGATAAAGATGAAGTACTGGAAATACTCAGCTGTTGGAATGACATTTCTTTTTTGGTGTGTTAAGAACGCATCGTTCCTGAGGGCAGAGAGCGATTGTTCCTTGAGCTGTTGGAAGTTTCTTCCTTCAGTGAATGCGGTGTCTCTGCGCAGCACTAGGTGGCAGCCACTGCGCAGGGCCGGTGGAGGCATGGCCGATGGCTGGCGTGGCATGAAACTTCTTGTGTGGGACTGAAGGTCCTCCCAGCAAACAGATCAGAGGAAAAGCTAAATACAGGTGCAGCATTCCAAACTCTAAACTGGAACAGGCTGTCTGAGACTCGGTGTCTTCAGTTACAGCAAACTGCAGGTGTGTTTGTGTGATGGAGAGATGACCGAAGGTCTTCCTTCAAATATGAAGAGGCCAACGTGTTGTTGAGCAGGAGTGGAATTACAGCTGTTGCCTTTGTTCACACAGCCTCCCACCACCTTGCTCCTTTATGCATTTGTTGGGAGTTGTGGGGTGTTGCCAGAGAATTTGGGCTTTTCACTGTGAACAGCTGCACAGTGCCTGTTCTCATTTCAGGCTATGAACCGTGATATGCTTTAAAGTTATTTCAGGTAAATTCTAAGGAAGAAGTGTAATGTATCAGTGGTGGTGTGTAACACAGAGAGGGAGAGCATGCAGAATGGACTTGGTGAACCATAAATCCTCAAGTAAAGTCAGGCTGATGCTGGAGTCACCATCCCTGGAGGTGTTTGAATGACATGTTGATCTGGTGCTTGTGGACATGGCTTAGTGTTGACCCTGCAGTGCTGGCTTGAACTTTGACTGGCTGATCTTGAAGGTCTCTTCCAACCAAATATATTCTGTGGCTCTGTGATCTGTTAGCTTACTCCCATTTGTGCTTTTGCAGCTGATCTGTAGTGCACCTCCAGCTCTCCTCAACGTGCATTCCCTCTCCTCTAGGATGCCCTGCGTGGGGAACCTTGTCTTTTTCCCTGTTATCTAGTAGTGGGCTTGTGCTATACAGCTCTGTCCTCCACAGGACAAAGGTGTTCCAGACCACTTGGAAGAAAAAAAGGAGATGCTTGCTCTCCAGAACAGCACATAGCCCTGCTACATCCAGCCCTGTGAAACTGTAATTTGAAGAGTGGCGTTGAAGGAAGTGTTTCTTAGGTGGCTTGCTCTGATTATTGAAAGGAGAAGATAGTGTTGTGTTGGGCAGGAATGGGGCAGAGGTTCTGGGACAAGGCAGGGTAGGTGGCAGAGGAAGTCATTTCATTGATCCTGGTAATCTGTAGACTGTACTGCCCTACATTTAGTCTATCGCTGTGTGTGCACCTTCTGTTACTTGTACAGCTTCCTCATTGTGGAAACCAGAAAGAATTTTCAGTGACTTTACAGAAACTCAGGACTTGGGGGTTCCAGGGAGACCTTACGGTGGCCTTCCAGTACCTGAGGAGGGCCTACAAGTAAGCTGGGAAGGGATCTTTTACAAAGGCTTGTAGTGACTGGAGGAGGAGCAATGGCTTTAAGCTTAAGAGTAAATTTAGACTGGAAATGAGGAAGAAATTCTTTACGGTGAGAGTGGTGAGGTAGTAGAACAGGTTGCCCAGGGAGGTTGTGGGTGCCCCTTCCCTGGAGGTGTTCAAGGCCAGGTTGGATGAAGCTATGAGCAACCTGGGCCGGTGGGAGGTGTCCTTGCCCATGACACAGGGATTTGAAGTAGGTGGTCTAAAGATCCCTTCCAACCCAAACCATTCCATGTATCTTCAAACTGAGCCACATTACCTGCAGTGCTGTGGCTTGTGTGTGACTTGGGAAGTGTCTTCACACAGGCCGATGGTTCATCTTTGGTGATCAGGCTCTGGAGAGTTGTTCCTTTTTTTTTTTTCCGTCCTAAAGGTAAAAATGATAATGAAATCCTCAGTGGCTTGTACTTCTGCTGTTATGGTTGGCTACAGTCCAAACATTTTAGAGAAGGCAGTAGGCTGCTTGGAAAGGGCATTGTTAATGGTGCACTCTTGGCACTGGCTAATTCTGTCTCGTTTCTGAAGTGGATCCCTTGGTGGAGCTTTGGAGAGCCCTGCAATCGTTAATGTATTTATCTTCACAGTGCACCCAGAGAGTAAGACTGTGCTAGTCTTTTATTAATTAGATGTTTGTGAACTGATATGCAAGTGAGTTCTCTGAGCATTCTGAGTCCAATATTGGCCCAGCCTTCCTTTTTAAAGGAGGATGGCAGTGGTCACAGTTATTCTTTGTTACTTTAAAAATACTTTATATCTTTTAAATTTCCTTCCCTGTACACCCTCGTGGTTTGTAGTTTGTTTTTTTTTCTTGCTTTTCTGAACGTTCTCCTAAGGTACAGTATGGAGAGCAGGATCCACTTAAAAAGAAGATAGACCGTTGGCTTTTGTGCATTTCAATCTACTCTGCTAAGACCTCTTCTGGAGTAATACCTCCAGCTCCAGAGCCCTCAACACAGGAAGGGCATGGACCTGATGGAGAGGGTCATGAAAATGATCAGGGGACTGAAGCATCTCTGCTATGAAGACAGGCTTAGCGAGCTGGAGTTGTTCAGTCTGGAGAGGAGAAGACTCCAGGGAGATCTAATAGCAGCCTGCCAGTACCTGAAATGGGCTACAAGAAGGCTGCAGAAAGACTGATTGCAAAGGCCTGCAGGGATAGGACAAGGGGCAAACAGTTTGCAATGAGATTAAGATTGGATGTTAGGAACGAGGGATGTGGAACACTGCAGCAGCTTGCCCAGGGAGGTAGCTGAGGCTGCATCCCTGGAGATATCCAAGGTCAGGCTCAGCAAGGCTCTGGGCAGGCTGCTCTTGTGGAGGATGTCCCTGCTGACTGCAGGGGATTGGACTGGGTGACCTCTGGAGGTCCCTTCCATCCCAAACCATTCTACGGTTTCAGAAAGTGGCTTTTGATTTTTATTCCCTTGCCTCCCCCTTTAATAACATGGGCTGGCAAAAAATACTTGTTACTATTCCAATAATTTGGAAGAAACAGTGCATCTCTTGTAGCTGAACTACAGCTTGTCAGATGGCTTTGGCTTGGGTTTTTTTTTGTCATCTTTGTTAGGACACAGCCCTAGATGGTGTTTACACTAAAACTGCATCAAGTAAAAAGAAAAGTCACAGTTGGCTCATTCCTTTTTACTGAGAAAAGCACCCTGGCTTCTCAGGCTTGCACGTAGTTGCAAGCTTGCCAGACTATTTCAGGTAGCATTGGTATGCCAGCAGTGACCAGCATGCCCACACACGTCAGCCAGCTGGGCTCAGGAGTACCTGCTGCCAAGAAATGAGATTGGTCAGAGCATGTCTGGTCTGTTGGAATCTCTGATCTGAACAGATGATAGATCTGCATGAAGGTAGCAGCCTGCCTTTTGACAGGAATTTCATGGGAATTGTTCTTTGTTGCATGGAGCTGTTTGTTCTGTGGGGGCTGAGCTATTTTGCTCCTTTGCATTATAGTGTTTCTGATATAAATATCTCCTCTTTTCATTCTGCTTCAATAACATTCTAACTGCATGTGGGCAGGCCAGATTATTATGGAACACTTCAGCTCCATTCAAGATTTGCTTGGTATATCCTTGGGCAAATATCTTCTCTTCCCCTGTCTCAGAAGTACCTCTGATCTTTGTCCCTTGTTTGCTGCCCCTTTTATTCTGTGGGACTGTAGTTCTTTTGGACAGTTGAAAATCAGTTCATCTCTGGTGTTTGCTCCCAAGGCTTTGGTCCAAAGTCAGTTTGGTGACACTTTTAAGTGCTTTTAAATGCATACACAGGGCCCACTGCTCAGAGCAGACTGAAATCCATGTGTCTCCTGATCCTGTGTAGCCCAGGGAGGCCATCCCCATGGTAAGCGCCACATGTCTGGAACAGCAAGTGGGGTTCAGACAAGTTAATTGAGCTGAGGCTTAACATATGCCTCAGAGTCAACTTAAGAGAGCTGCAGATGCTGTGTGCTGAATGCACAGGACTGGAAGTCACATTTCTGGTCCAAATGAGGCAGGGCACAATTTGTGTTGTGCTTGGTCTCATGCAAGGTTAGGATTCAGACCTACAGAGCAGAGAAAGCCTTTCACTAAGTGTCACAAGGGTTTAGCTTCTTAGGTAAAACAGGAAAGGTTTTTGTTAGGGTTGGAGCAGCCTCTTGCCTGGGCTGCCTCTGAAGATAACGGTAAAAAGAAGTCTGAGCCATGTAAGGAGTGGAAGGCAGAGACACTGACATGGAGAATAAGGACTTGAGGTTGGAAGACTGAAAATCTCTGACTTGCCCCAGTAGGACATCTGCCTTCTTAAAAGAGAAAGCTGTAACCCTAAGTTTTACTCTGTGTACAAGATGATATTTGCCGTTGTTCTCCTGCACTCTTAATCCTGTATTTACCAAACCAAAATGGCTTGGGGTGAGATTCTGTCTAAGATGATCAAGTAAGTGCAGCAGTAAGCCTGTCTGATCCATGCTTTGAAAGCACCCAGAGATGCACGTCTTGTACCTGCAACAGCCTGCAGCCATGGCAGGGCTGGGAGCAGACACATCCTCACTCCAACTCTCCAGTGCCCTATTCTAAATCACTTGTTTGAAGCAGGGCTGGTAAGGTGATGCTTGCCTGAGAGACCAATAACTTCAAAACACAACCAAGTCTCTTACTTGAGAGCTTTGGGGAGTCATTCTCAAATACCTTCCTGGCATAATTATTAGCTAATTCTTCTGCCAGTTCTTGGTGGCTGTTTTCTCTTCCTTTTATTGTGAAAATATTCATAGACTTATTCATAGAATGGTCTGGGTTGGAAGGGACCTTGAGATCATCTAGTTCCAACCCTTTCCATGGCCAGGGACACCTTCCACCTGCTCAAGGATTCATCCAGCCTGTCCTTGAATGCTTCCACGGAGCATTTGAGAGCTCCTTGGGCAACCTGTCCTAGTGTCTCTCCACCCTCACTGTAAAGAATTTCATCCTAATAGCCAGCCTGAATCTCCTCTCCTTCAAACTACCTCTACATCAGTTTTCCATATCTGTAGTGCTGGGATTGTCTGAGAGTTTGACCAATAGAAATACTTTTCATTATGTGGAAAAATCCAGTGGGGAGATGTATCATAGAATCCTAGAATGGCTCAGTTTGAAAGGGACTTCAGAGATCATCTACTCCAACCTCCCTGCCATAGGCTGGGACACCTCTCAACTAGACTCAGCTGCTCAATGCCTCATCTGTCCTGGCTTTGAACTCCCCCGGGAGGAGGCATCCACCACCTCCCTGGGCAGCCTGTTCCTGAGTTTTCCTTCAGCATCAGAGCATGGCACCTGAAATCCAAGTAGTCTGCTACGTTGGAAACGAGCGATCCTTTAGGTGGATCATGAACTTCAGGTCTCATTTGGCTGTAGCATAGCTGATGTATAAATGAGACTTTTAATTTTTCTCTGGAGAACACTTTTCACATCCTTTTCAGAAGGAGCCAGCCCATTTTCAGCTTTGAAATACAAAGTGTATTTCTTTGTCTGATGCAGCTCAGTTAAGCCTTCGAATGTTGCATAGGTTTAAATGTTAATTGCTCCCTTTCTCCCCCCTTTTGTTTTTCCTGCACATTTGAAGCAGAATTTTGTTCTTGTTCATGTGTAAGAAAAGTTGCAATGGGGGGTGAGAATGCAGTTTTGTTCTGGGTGAGTAATAGCTTATTACAGAGTGGAGAACAAAGCTTGCAGCAAGGGCAGCTTTGTTGCTGAAAACATGATTCAGACAAATCCAGCTTAGTTGGTATTTGTGTGTGGCAGAGAGAAGGCTGAAATATCAGGAACAGACAACTGGAAGGCTCAGGGGTCTTCAGTTCTCTCAGAGTCAGCTCTGCAGACTGTGCTCTGTCTTCAACCTGTGTTTGCTTGCTTCCTGCTGTGACTGCCAAGAGGTTCCTCTCATCTGTAAATTTTGGGTTTGACCAGCTTAGTCTTGTTTGTATTTGTGCCAGAACTGCTCTTCTCTCTGTTAGTGTTTACAGCTGTGTATTTGGTACAGAGGACTTTAATGGTTTCTTGACATTGTCTTGTTGAACTTGTGTCTTACTGTCAGATGTTATTCTTGCCTGCTGTGCCCCAAATGGTCTCAGTCCTTCTCTGCATCTGCTTCACTTCATCTTATCTCCTTTGAGCGGAGGTAATCTTTGCATTAAATGGGTGAATGCCTGGTGCAGTGGTGGAAACATTTCCTAATCTCTTCCTGCAATACTTGGATATATTACATATGATAGTGCAAGGCAGAAAACCTTCCCAGTGCATGTGTTGAGATAAGAGAGTTGCTTTCAGAAGGTGATCGTTCCTTGCGTTTTCTCTCGCCAAGTTGGGACATTTCAGAAGCAGGTACTTAGAAGCTGAGTCAGAGTTAGCCAGGATGAGCTTTTGCTTCCAGCTGAATGTTGCTGCCTCTATTTCTGTGGCCTGTAGCAGCCTTTCAGGCACGGGTGGTTACAGCCATAAGCATTCAATATCTGTCTCCAGGTGCATTTTTGTCTGGGGGCAGCAGACACAGGCTGCTGCTCAGACGCCTGGAATCCACTTCCAGCAAGATGAACTTTTCAATATGCAGCAACTGAACCATGTCATCTTACCTCATTTGCTTCAGAAATTATTAGCTTTTAGTCAACAGTCTAAATGAGTTAATATTTGACTAGTGACCATAAATTTTCAAGGCCCCTGGATAGAAACATATGAGGACATGCTTCCTGCCTAAAGGAATGACCGGAAAATTGCATATTGTAACTGAAAATAGTCATAAAACACAAGAGGGGCAAGAGGATGGAGGTCTCTGTGAGGCTGCTGACCTGGCATATGGCTCATTTTTGTTGGGTTTTCTGGAGCTTTCTTACTGTCCTGTGTTACAAATAGCTGGATGGTTGGTTGTTTCTTTTCCATAAAATGGCTTGGGCTGGAAGGGACCCTGAAGAGCCTGCCCATGGTCCACCTTTCACTAGCCCAGGTTGCTCAAGGCCATGAACAGCTCCAGGGAGGGGGCACTCTGACTTCCCTGGGTGACCCGTTTCAGTGTCTCCTCATCCTCACTGAACAGAATTTCTTCCTAATCTCTCCTCCTAAAGCTGAAAGCCATTCCCTCTCCTCTTGTAGGTGTGTTTTGCAGCAGTGTACCCAGCAGCACTGAGTTAACCTTTATCAGCTCCCTGTATAGTGAGAAAACAATGAGAGTGAAGAAGATGAACTTTGCCTGGACTTGTTGTCCAAGTCCTTTATCAAAAGTTGCTATATAAAACCTTCTGGTATTGTGAGTTGCTGGCCAAGCTGCTGGGCCTTCTTCACACTTTGCTGAAGGGGATTGTGGTGGTGCTGGGCAGTGTTTTGTCCAGTAAGCCAGCCGTGGGCACAAGCAGATCGATGTGTCCAGCCTTATTCCTAATGCATTATTTCTCTTAC
The DNA here is from genome assembly GCA_013396835.1 of Psilopogon haemacephalus. NCBI lineage: Eukaryota > Metazoa > Chordata > Aves > Piciformes > Megalaimidae > Psilopogon > Psilopogon haemacephalus. The sequence goes on from VWZI01022067.1 coordinate 925,394, forward strand.
AGCAAGAAAAGAAGTCTTTGCATCTAGGTTTTACAGACTGAACAGATGGTCTCCTTTTCCCCCTTTCCATGTTTTGATGGTAGTGTGCACGTTGGCTGGGGTTTTGTGACTGTGACACTTAGAAAAGCTAACAGCTGTGAAACTCTCTAGCCTTAAATGAGGTGCAGCAGGAGGTTTCCCACTTGCCTACTTTTCACTAAAATTGGAGGGCAGCTTTTTGATGCCCCTGCAAAGCTTCTGGTTGTTGTTTGGTTTACCCAGGAACCATGTGGTATTTGGCTGTGGGTCTCTGCATTGCTGACTTCATTAAGGTTGCAGGTTCAATCTTGCATGTGAAGCTGCCTATCTTTTTCTCATGCTAATTTCTGTTACTGTGCTCTTCCACTAAGCAGCATTATTGCTGGGATCTGTCAGCCATGTGTGTTAGCAAGCATATCTTTATGGTTCTCTGGACAAAGCTTTGGTGACCATATGGTGTCAGTTTAATTAAAATGTAAATATGGAACTGGGCAATGAAGGATCTTTTGTGTCCACGTCCATACTAGTTCAGTTGTAGATGAAAGCTGCAGTTAAACAGCAGCTTCATCCAAAGTGTGGCTGGAAGGTATCTCTTTAGCATTTGGTAGACAGCTGTCCACAAGATGAGGATCTGGCCCTTTTGAGATGAATATAGAAACAAAATCTTGAGGCCATTCTGGCCTCTTGACTGCTGACCCCAAATTCTTCATAGAACCAGAGAAAGGCTCAGGTTGGAAGGGACCTTAAGGATTGTCTACTCCAACCTCCCAGTCATAGGCACCTCTCAACTTGACTCAGCTGCTCAAGGCCTCATCTACCTGGCCTTGAACACCCCCAGAGAGGAGGCATTCACAACCTCCCTGGGCAGCCTATTCCAGAGTCTCACCACCCTCAGACTGAAGAACTTCTTCCTAAGCTCCAATCTAACCCTGCTCTCCTTCAGCTTCAAACCAATCCCCCTTGCCCTACTGCCAAACACCCTCATGCAAAGTCCCTCTGCAGCCTTCCTTCAGCCATTGGAAGGGAGCTTGAAGGTTCCCTTGGAATTTTCTCTTCTCCAGGCTGAACAAGCCCAGCTCCCTCAGCCTGGCCTCATAGCAGAGGTGACTCCACCACTTCCCTGAGCAGTCTGTTTGAGTACCTCACAATCCTTTCGGTGAAGAAGCACTTCTTAGTATCAGACCTAAACTTACCTTGGCACAACTCGAGGTGCTGGGCACCCCAATCTTGTTGGAGGTGTCTTTGCTCACTGCAGGGCCTTTAGATAAGATGACTTTTGAGGGTCCCTCCCAACCCAATACAATCTGTGAATCTGTTTCCTCTTGTCATGTTACTTGAGAGAAGACTCACCCCCACCTCACTCCAACCTCCTTTCAGGTGGATGATTTTGTCCTTGTGCTGCCAACCAGACGTGACAGATTAACTTTTCCCCACGATAGCTTCCCTGTGTGCTCCTGCCAGGGGCCATTCAGAAGTGTCCAGTCCCCAAGTGTTGAACATTTTAATGCTGACTCAGTTCCTGTTGATAAAATGGGAAAGTCTCTATTTACTAAACACAGCTCTTGCTGCACATGTGTGGACAGAGAATCAAACGAGCCCATTTTGATTGCCTTTCGGGCTGGTGCATATCCAGCAGGGTCAGAGCCTCATTAACAAGAAGAACATGCAGCCACAGAGCAAAGAGATTCAGAGAGTGTAACTAATTGATGCACAGGGATTGTAGGTCATACCTCCACGAGGCAGGCAGCAATGACAGAGGATGATTTAATTTGAAGCAGTCGGCACGCTTCGTCCGAGCTGCCATGGTGCCCCACTAATAACCTCAGCCTGGGCTATGGGTAAAGGAGCTGCTCTCTGGCATCCTGCAGGAGCCAGTGCTGGCAGCTGACGGAGGAGAGCAGTGGGGACTCCTCCCTGCTGCGAGAAAGTAGGTCATGGCCAAAAGTAGCCTTGGCAGCTTTGTGGAAGTGTGCCTGGGAGAGAGGAGTCAGCTGAGAGAGGCTGGCCAGGGTTCAGTGCTTGCTTGGTGCAGGGCAGCTGGCAGTGCTGCTGTCAAATGTGCCTGCTTTCCCCTCTCTTTGCAGGAAACATTGCTACAAGGGCATGTGCAGCTCTGCTTCCTGCATAGGGGAACTTCTGGATGCCTGTGGCCTCTGTTTTTTCTGAAGAATGTAGCTTTTTGATGAGTTCAGATGGTTTTGTGAAACATTGCTTCGCCCTGCCTCTCTTCACTGGCACTGGGCTGTGGCTTGGCGGGTGGGTGCCTGTTGGGCAAACTCAGGTGGGAAATACATTTGATCCTTTGCTCTAAGGGTCATGCAGCACTGCAACAGGCTCTCCCTCTCTGGAGACTTTCCAGCCCTGTCTGAATGTGATCCTGCATGCTCTGGCAGCGGGGCTGGACCCCTCCAACCCCTAACATCCTGTGTTCCTGTGTGTACAGTATGTCAACTCTCAATTTAAGAAAGGTGTTGAGGTACATGAACGTGCCCAGAGAAGGGCAGCAAGGCTGATGAGGGGGCTGGAGCACAGCCCTGTGAGGAGAGGCTGAGGGAGCTGGGGGTGTGCAGCCTGGACAAGAGGAGGCTCAGGGCAGAGCTCATTGCTCTCTGCAGCTGCCTGAAGGGAGGTTGTAGCCAGCTGGGGTTGGGCTCTGGTGCCAGGCACCCAGGGGCAGAAGGAGGCGACACAGCCTCAAGCTGTGCCAGGGCAGGTTCAGACTGGATGTTAGGAAGTTCTGCACAGAGAGAGTGATTGGCATTGGAATGGGCTGCCCAGGAGCTGCCCAGGGTGCACCTGCTGCCTGTCCCCATCAGGGAGGTATTCCATTCCCTTCAGCATCTTTGTGGCTCTGTGCTGGACTCTTTCAAGCAGTTCCCTGAGGTCCTTCTTGAACCGGACAAAATTCTTGATGTGACCTCTGCAGGGCAGGGTAGATGGAGCTGAGAACCTCTCTCAACCTACTAACCACAGCCCTTCTAATCCACTCCGGGATACTCTTTGCCTTTGTGGTCACAAGGGCACATTGCTGGCTTGTGGTCATCCTGCTATCCCTTTCCCCTATGCTGGAGCTTGCCAGGAAGATCATTTAAAGGCTTTCCTCCAAATCATCCACGCTTCCAGGGGTTGTGTTTCCAAAGAAGCTTTTTCTGGAATGTAATTTTTGGGCTGTTGCACAACATGTGCCCAGATGGATGCTGCTTTGTATTGATAAGTTGTTTAGGTTGAACAGATCTGTCCTGGATCATACGTTCACTTTGGCAGCTCTGCTGTTTCCTTGCTACTTCTTGAGCAATTTTGTTCATGTAGGAAGAATATAAATGAATAAAACTCTGCCTTCACTTAGTGATTTTGGAAGCTGCCATTGCCTGTCTGCTCTCTTTCTATGTATTCCAGCAGCATGGGGAGGGCTTGTGTTTGGGGGTTTGGGGTATTCACTTAAGGAAGAAAAGCAGCACTGGTTTTCTGTTGCCTGACTAAATATGACCTAACCTGGCCTCTTTTTCCCCTTCCTGTCTTACTGCTCACAGCCCTCGTTGCTTTACTGGCTCATAAATGAGAGGTGGTTCCCTCTCTGACAGCAGACTGTCCTTCCACTTGGCTGAAAGCAGCTTGAGAGGTGCTGCCTTCTAAAGGAAGGGTCCAGCTGTCACGATGTGTACTCCCTGGAGCAAGAACATGAATTCTGGGCAGGCACAAGGCCACTGCCTTAGTTCCCCAGGATTTTGTGATTGAAGGAGCAGCATCGCCTCTGTGGCTGACAGATCTCCACTCCTGGCTGGCTGGGTTACAGAAACCTCCTTAATCTGTTCAGGTGCCTGTTTTGAGAAGAGAACTCATTGTTTCTTTTAAAAGGCCTCTGCTCTGTGTGCTTTTATGGATGGCTTTGGCAGCAGATCCATCTCTGACAGCTGATACAGTCACAGGGTTTGTTGGTTGTTGTTTGTTTAATACATAATCTGAGATCCTGACTTAGTTCTGCAGCTTGCTGGGCTGGACTTTGTCGCCACTTGGGTGCCTCACTTGAGGGCTACCTGGCTGGTGGGCCAAGCCCAGTGGTGGTACAGCCAGAGCACATCCTGGCTTGGTGAAATGACTGGCACTGGTGGGGCTGCCCTGTCGTGTTACCCAAGGCTCGCTGCTGTTTCACTCTGCTTGAAGCTTGCACCTCTTGAGGAAGGCTGTGGGCCCGGAGCAGCCTGATAGCTCTTCCCTTCCCACGTCAGAAAGCCTCTCCAGAGCAAGAGCGGCAGAATGTGCCACAGATGTTCTTCTGGTGAAGCCTCAGAGAGGAGCTTAGTCTGTGGTGTCCTCTCTGGAGACAGCATTACCCCAGATTCAGCTGCCATCCCACTTCTCTCTTCTGTGGAGCTGCTGCCTGGGAATTCAGTGGCTAAAGGGTCCTCCTGGGACTCTATCACCCTGAGCTCCTCTCCAGAGAGTCTGTGCCTTTGTTTCTCTTCATTATAGGTAGTTACCCTGTGGGCTCTGCTACCCATTTCCTGAGGTGAAGGAAAGATTTCTTTCAGAGAAGACAGTGACCTTGATTGCCAAAATAGCGTGCTGTCTTTATGACTATGACCAGAGGTCCCTTCTGAGTCGTCACTTAGCAATGATGATCTTGGCCTCTCACCTCTTCGTGCCAACTCCCCTTTCAGTGGCTGCTAAGGGAGTTGTGCAGCTTCTTGAGCTGCTTCACTGAGGGTAGCACTGTCCCGTGTCAGACTGCAGTGCTGAAAGCAAGGTGAGCCTTGCTTTTGTGGGCTGGCTGTGACTTAAATTCCCAGGGTTCTGATGATTCAGACAACTTGCATTATATTATTAGTAAATTATGTACTATTCAAATCCCAACAGTGATGTTAGAGTTCCCTTTTATTTCCATGGTCTGATTCTGTTATGATTGATTATTTCTTTTTTACTGCTTGATCTTCTTTAGAAGCTGGATGCCAAATCACTTATAAAGCTGAATTTTGCTAAAAACAGCGAAGGTAAGTGCCGTGATTTTCTGTGGGGTTTTGGTGGTGGTTGAGTTTTGGGTTTTGGTTTTTTCATTAATGAATGCTTTAATAAATCCAAGTTTGTCTTACTCATGGTAAAGTTCTGTAGTTTGCGTTCTCTGTCACTGTTTCTCAAGAATTACTGCTTCTTGTGAATGACATTGTTACCTTGAAATTCCCTTTCTGCTTTTCTTTACACTGGAGAGCTGTAAATAATCCAGCAGTTTGCTATAGCTTTTACTACAGTCAGGTACTGTTTAAGGAAAAAGTCACAAAAAGCTGAATTTCTGTAACATGTTAGTGGAGTTTCTGACTTGCTCCAGGCAAGAGCTGCTCTTCACTTGATTTGGAGCAACTTTTGGTTTATAAAATGAATTAGACTTAAATGAGCAGGTGGGAATTTGTCAATAGCAGCACACCAGACAGCAGCCTGGAGTTTTGTTTCTTTGGGATTCAAGATACAAAATTTGCGATCTAGGAGACAATGCCAGGAAATGAAGAGGGGAGATGATACAATCTTCTACATGTGGCCAGGATTAGACGGGAATAAAATTCTGGAGTGTCTGCTCTTGGAAGACCATACCTTGATTGCTTCATCCAGTTCTGGTCTCCCTATCATAGGAAGGACACAGAGCTGTTGGAATGAGTCCAGAGGAGGGCCACAAAGTTGGTCCAAATGCTGAATGACCTCTGCAATGAAGATAGGTTGAGGGAGCTGGGAGTGTTCGGTCTGCAGAGGAGACTCTGGGAAGACGTTAGAGCTGCCTTTCAGTCCTGAAGGGATCCTCCAGGAAGGCTGCAGAGGGACTTTGCATGAGGGTGTTCAGCAGTAGGGCAAGGGAGAATGGTTTGAAGCTGAGGAAGAGCAGGGTTAGCCTGGAGCTTAGGAAGAAGTTCTTCAGTCTGAGTCTTTGGAATAGGCTGCCCAGGGAGGCTGTGGATGCCTCCTCCCTGGGGGTGTTCAAGGCCAGGTAGATGAGGTCTTGAGCAGCTGAGTCTAGTTGAGAGGTGTCCCTGCCCATAGTAGGAAGCTGGAGTAGATGATCTCTGAGATCCCTTCCAACCTGAGCCTTTCTGTGATTCTCCATATCTTAGTAAATTCCAGGGACTGCGAAGTCTTTTCTCTAACTGATGGATTTCTTCTGCATGTTGTCCTCCATCTGTCTCAAGAGAGGGTGTTAAAAACCATCAATAGTCCTTGTGGCCAAGGTTTTTGAAAGCTCCTCTGACATTGTGCTTTGCTTAAAGCAGTCCAGTTTGTAATGCTGGCAGCCCTACAGCCTTCCTTCCAGAGGTGCATACTGTGTCGTTTCCAGAGAAAAGGAGGCAAAAGAGGAAGAGTCAAATGCTGCAGTTCTGTCCAGCACCAAACTTCTCTTTACATCTTAACACATGGAGTGGTTTCTACACATGTAGCATTTTCTGCACACACGTGCATGAGAAAAGAGGTCTTTAGATAGTGGAGGTTCTGGCATTTGAAGAGCCCTCCACAGCCGAGCACCTTCTCTGGGGAGCGGCGAGTGTGTGCCCTTGGCTGCTGCTGCTGGCTGTGGGCATCTCGGTTTGCCAGTGCCCTTCTGTGCCCAGCACTGGGGCTGTACCTTGATGCCACTTCCACAAGTCTGTTTCCAGAATGCCTCTTCAGTGTCAGTCCCTCGTGGGGACTGTGTCACTTTGGCTCTGGCGGCATTGGCAGAGAGGGTGCTGGGTGCTCAGCTGTGTGCCGGAGGTCAGAGTGGCTCCTCCAACTGGCACTCAGTGCTAAATACTGGGTAGGTGCCTGCTGCTCCTGGCTTTGTAGGTGCTGTGAGCAGTCTCTGTTCTGCTGGCCCTGCTGGTTTCGATTTTCAGATGGTAATTAGGCCCAAGCTAGTAAAAATTCTCACCCAAACCCCTGATCTATCAAACTGATCAAGTACTAATAACTTTCTCCTAATCGCTTTCTGCCGAAATCAGCCAGACGCTTTTCTTTGCCCTGCACATTGCCTTCCGTCAGTTTTCTCGTTGTTGATGTGCTTCATATTTATGCTGCCCCTCCTGGGAAAATTCACAGCTTGATTAGAGCAGGAGCTGAGATCCTCACTGAATAGCATGTGCAGATTTAATGGCATTCTGCTGCCACATTGGAATACAAAATGCTCTCCCCTCCTGAAACCACAACAGCTGCTCTGAACTTCTCTGTGGGATAGAAGCTGAACTTTAATTCCTGGGAATTACACTGGAAATAGAGCAGTGGGCACATTACAAGGTGCAAGCTGCTGCTATCAGTAGTGCTTTGATTACAGAGTCATAGATTGCATTGGGTTGGAAGGGCCTCTCAAAGGCATCTTGTCCAACACCCCCTTCAGTCATGAGGGGACACTGCTGACTAGATCAGGCTGCCCAGGGACACATCGAGTCTGATCTTGAATGTCTCCAGGGACAGGGGCCTCAACCACATCCCTGGGCAGCCTGTTCCAGTATTTCACCACCCTCACTGTGCCGAACTTCCTCCTCCCCTGCACCAGTTTCAAACCATTGCCTCTCATCCTATCACTGCAGGCCCTCCCCAGCAGTCCCTCCCCAGCCTGCCTGTAGGTCTCCTTCAAAGACTGAAATGCAGCTGTAAGGTCTCCCTGGAGCCTTCTCCTGGCTGAACAGCCCTAATTCTTTCAGCCTGTCTTCATAGGAGAGGTGCTCCACCTCCAGCCCTCTGGTATCTTTGTGGCCTCCTGTGGACCCTCTCCAGCAGGTCCATATCTCTCTTTTCTTGGGAGCCCCAGAGCTGAACACAGTGGTCCAGTACCAATACCAAACAAATTGGACAAAGTTTTGAGTTGAGGGATTGGAGGCAGTAGACTCGAAACTGTTTTCATTGTTTGCTTTATCATTCTCCTGAGCATTACTTTTTCTGTTTGACACTGAAGAATCAAAGTGTAGTTAAAAACCACCATTAAATAAACTGAATTTATACTTTATGTTAATTAATGTCAGTCTCCTTCTCAGAGCTATCAGACATCAGCTGTTTCAAACCAGTCATAGGAACTTCATAGCAAATTTAAACCTTTTGTTCCTCCATCAGGTAAATACCACTGTCCAGTGCTTTTTACTGTCTTCACCAATAACTCCCATATCGTGGCCATCAAGACAACTGGAAATGTGTTTGCCTATGAGGTAGGTTCTCTGTTACATTTTGTTATTAATATTTTATACTTGATGCCTTCCACTCAAGATCAGAAAAAGCTTTAGAAAGAGAGGTAACTTCTAATTTTGGTTTACAGCCAGGGAAATTAAAGTACAAGGAGATGAACTGACTTCACAAATTGGTGTCCAGCTTTTTGCCTTCAAAAAATTAACAACCCTAGAACATGATTTAAAAGACACTTTTCAAACCTTTTCCTAAATTAATCTGCATGCACTGAATCTTCTAGGCCAACTTTTATATGCTCCTCAGCTGAACTAATAGGCAAAGTTTCTGTTGTCCTCTTTCTGAAACAGTCATCACAAACCCACAATGCTTCGTTGTATTTTAGCTCGAGCTGGGGAAAAAAGCTGACAGAATGCCTTAATGGACACTTGAGCTGCATCTTTATTTGTTTTTTGTGCATGTTAGCAAACCCAGGTGGTGTTTTAGTTGTGATTTGTTTGTATAATCCTTACCCTAAAAGCAAAGATAATTTATTTTTCAGCAGCAGGTAAACCCTTCTGTTAATGGAGCCATATCCAGTGTTACAGCAAGTCTGAGCAGTGAAACATCTGCTTTTTGAAATCTATTGACGAGAAATTCCAGCAGGACTTGCAGATACTGAGAGAGGAACATGGTGAAGCCATTGCAGTCAAGGAAGAGGCTGAATTCACCATGGTTTTGAAAACTATCTGCTTTGTACTTGAACTGTCTTCATTCCAGCTGTGAGAGCAGTCAGGATTAGGATAAAATAGAAAGTATTTTCTGTTCCTTCTGAAAGCCTGACACTTTGATTGCTGTGTTTAAAAGGGGAGAAGGAGCTTAAAGCAATCTTTGTTGCAGCTAGACTTCCAGAGTCCTCTCTGTATGATGTATTTGTTTGTAATGAAAAGCTTTTGTTCCACATCTATTCTCCCTGTGAAATAACACTCTGCTGCTTTGTTTAGCAACATAGAATCATTAAGGTTGGAAAAGACCTTTGAGATCCCAGAGTCAGCCATAACCCAGCTCCCATGGCCACTAAACTCTATCCTGAAGCACCACACCTACAGCTTCTTTTACACCTCCAGGGATGGTGACTCCACCACCTCCCTGGGCAGCTTGTTCCAACCCCAAACCTCTCTCTCAGTAAAGAAGCTTTTCCTAATGTCCAGTCTAAGGCTCCTCTGCCACACCTTAGACCCATTTTCTCCCATCCTCTCACTGGTTACTTGGGAAAAGAGACCAACACCAGCCTCACTGCAACCTCCTTCAGACAGTTGTAGAGAGCAAGGAGATGTCTCTTAGCCTTCTCTTCTCCAGACTGAACGCCCCCAGCTGCTGCTCATAGGATGCCCTCCAGACCCCTCCCCAGCTTCATTGCTCTTCTCTGGACATGCTCCAGCCCCTCAAAGTCTTTCGTATCCTGTGGTGCCCAGAGCTGAACCCAGTACTCAAGCTGTGGCCTCACCAGGGCTAAGTACAGGGGCACCACCATCACTTCCCTGCTTCTGCTGGACACCCTGGTTTTGATCCAGGCCGGGATGCTGGACCACCTGGGCACACTGCTGGCTCATGTTCAGCCATCCCCCAGCACCCTCAGATCCTTTTTTCTTGGGCACTTTTCCAGCCACTCTGCCCCAACCTGTAGCATGCTTGGGATTGTTGTGACCCAGGTGCAGGACCCAGAAGCTGCTCTTGTTAAACCTCCTTGTGCCTAGCTCAGCCCACAGACTGAGCCTGTCCAGATCTCTGCAGTGCCTTCCTTCCAGGTGACCAAAAGTGTTGCTGCAGGCTGGGTGCAGTCTGGGCAGAGTGTGAGGGGGTAACACAACTGTTGTACAAGCTGCCCCTGAGGGGTGCTGACATGGGGCAGATACAGCCCTCTTGTTAAAGCTGCCTGTAAAATACTGAACTTAGACAACTGCAAGTAAGGGGTTTTATTTTGGCAGCACTTTTGTGATAAATTTGGTGATGAACCTTAGAATGCAGACTGAAATGTTCTTTTTTTGGTTTAAAACAACAAACCACAAACAACTATGGAGATTTTTAAGTCTGAAAGACTAAAGTTTCTCAGCTGTTGAAGTCCACAATGAAAATATTGCAGCTGCCAGCTGAGACTGAAGGGTGAAATTGTTGAAGTTCTGCCGTTTGTGCTGTAAGGTTTTATTGGCTTCGCAATATTTAGTTGTAGCGTTTAGATATTCTAATCACATTTTTAATGCTTCTGTCTTTTGCCTGGCTGTCAGGCAGTTGAGCAGCTGAACATAAAACCAAAGAGCTACAAGGATCTTTTGACAGATGAGCCCTTCACAAGGCAAGACATTGTTACACTGCAGGTAAACTTTTCTCTTCCTATGCAGCCTTTTTGCAGGGGGGTGAAATGTTGCTATTAACACATTACAGTAGGAGTCTAGAATCCCCGAGCAGAGGAGCTCGCTCTCTCTCTCTGTCTTGGATATGAGTAGAAGGGGAACTGCTATACTTAATTTGCTGTCATAGATTCATAGGATGATTTAGGTTGGAAGAGACCTCAAAGATCATCCAGTTCCAACCCCTCTACCATGGGCAGGGACACCTTCCACCAGCCCAGGTTGCTCCACGCCTCATCCAACCTGGCCTTGAACACCTCCAGGGAGGGGCATTCATGACCTCCCTGGGCAACCTGTGCCAGGGTCTCACCACACTCACTGTAAAGAATTTCTTTTCATCTCCAGTCTAAATCCGCCCTTCTCAAGCTCTAATCCATTCCCTCTCATCCTATCACTACAAGCCTTTTCCCAGCTATCTTCTAGCCCTCTTCAGGTACTGGAAGGCTGCTCTAAGGTCTCTCCAAAGCCTTCTTTTATCCAGACTGAACAGAGCCTCAACTCTCACATCCTGTCTCTAAATCAGCCACAAAGATGTATCTTAGAGCTTGACAGATATCTAGAGTGATGTGTGCTTTGTAGATAAGTACATTGTTGAGCTTTGTAAACTGAAGGAGGTAAAGAAAAGCCTGTGCACAGCACCCACTGCAAGCTTGATTTCTCCTAGTCAAATTATGCCCTGCCCTGACTTCTATAGACAGAAATTGCTTCCCTGTTGAAATCCAAATATCCTGGGATAGAGCATGGCAGGTTTTCATCAACATACGGTGGTATTGTCAGGTCTAAGGGCAGGAGGGAAAGACTAATACCATACCCTGGTGTGCAGGATGCACTACCAAAACTGGAATGTAGTTATTCAAGCAGGAGATGTCAGGGATTCTGGTTGGTTATCTTGCTGACAGTGGCAGAAGGAAATGGCCTCAGTTTGCACCAGGAGATGTTAGATTGGATAGTAGAAAAAACTCTTAACTAAAACAAGGAGGTGTCCCTGCCTATGGCACAGAGGGGTTGGAATTGCATGATCTTTGAGGTCCCTTCCAACCTAAACCATTCCATGATTCTAATAATAGTATGATGCAACCTAGATCATCAGCAGGCATTTCTTGGCTCACTCTCTCTAACAAAAGGTCCTGTCCTTCAGTCTTATCAACCACACCACTCATCTTGGCACTCTGCAAACTTGCTGCAGGTGCCTCAATCTCATTGTTGATGTCATTGATGAAGATATGAACAGCATTGATCCCAAGAGAGACCCTTGAGTGACGACATTTGTCACCCATCTCCATTTGGAGCCATTGACCACTACCCTTTGAATGCAGTCATCCAACCAGTTGTTCATCCACTGGACAGTCCACCCATCAAATCCATGTCTTGAGTGGTCACTCTGTAGAGTTTTCATAGTACCACCTTCCCCCCCAAAAAAAAGTTTTTACTCTTTTTAAATGGAGTTGTGTAAGCACAGGCTGGAACAGTTCTGAATGCAACAACTTGCTATGAGGTTTATTTGGATTTTGCAATGCATTGCAAATGTTCACAGAGCATGTGCAAATCAGGCACATGCTCTTTTTATTTTGTTATAAATAGAAGGAGATGGCTAAGGAGCAGGAGAATTTGCATAGATCTGAGGCCAAACCACAGAATGAAGGAAAGAACCAGGGGATTGCAGCTCCTCATTCTTTCCCCTCACTAGGGTAGATTCAGCTTAGCTCTGTTAGTAACTTCTATAGGCAAAATATGAGTAATATGTTTGGAGCTAAATTCTAGATCCCTAAGGGCCCTACTGTGAATAGGCTCATTGCTGATCTTGGTTGGGGTTTTTTTTCATCCTTCAGTGGTTTGGGGAGTGTGGAAGTTACTCTGTCTGTTGCATGCAGTGGGTGCCTGCCAAGCTCTCTGACATGTGGTTTGTTTTTTAAATTGTCATTTTCAGGATCCAACAAACCTGGACAAGTTCAATGTGTCAAACTTCTTTCATGTCAAGAACAACATAAAAGTAGTTGATCCAGGTAAGGATGAATTGAAGGTAGGCTGAGAAAACACCAACCCAAATGCACAAATATTATGGAAGTGATGCTGGATGGATCCCTGAGTGGCTATTGGTAGCTTTGAAAGCTTCTTGGCAGCATGAATAATTTGCCAAAACTGTCCCTGTCACATAAAAAGGTGTTCAGAAATGTTGAAGCAAAGACATGGTTCCTTGAGAAATCATCAGCTGTCTTTGTTTAGTGCTGTGCAAACATGGGAAGCATTCCATATCCTCTAGGAATAGATAGAGGAGGAAAAATCATTTGCCCAAATGTCCATTAGCCTGTACCAGAAGAAGACAAGGAAACCTACATCTCATTGCCTGTCTGCTAGGATCTCATCCATGTGTATCAGCAATGTACTGTCTGTTGTGCCAGCCTCTGCTGGGTGATGCCCAGGGACAGGACAAGGGGCACTGGGTGGAAGCTGAGGCACAGGAAGTTTCATGTAAACAGGAGAAGGATTTTTTTCACTGTGAGAGTGACAGAGCAGGAGGGTTGGGGAGTCTCCTCCTCAACCTGGAGGTATTCAAGACCTGCCTGGATGTGTTCCTGTGTGATCTGTTATAGGTGATCCTGCTCTGACAGGGGGGTTGGACTGGATGAGCTTCTGAGGTCCCTTCCAGCCCCGACATCCTGTGATCCTTCTGTCTGGATGGCAATGGACATCCTCCAAGCTAGAGAGGGAAATCAATCTTTTAAAAAGTATTCCTAACATTATTTTAATGATACAATTTTTTTTCCCTTTCTAAATATTTATGACATTTGCTTCTTAATTATTTTGGGGTGGTTGTTTTTTTGATAGCTAAGTGCTTAGTAATATCTGTTAATATTAAATTACTGAAGGGAAAAACATTCTCTCCTTTGCCCCTGAGGTTTCCTTTAGAAGTGTTTCTAATGAGATCTAATTGCTGATTCTAAGCAGGATGTGTTTTTGTGGGTCTTACTATGCTCATTTCTGTTGTTTTTTTAAAAGCTACGAGTTCTCCATGCAAGCAGCTCTCCTGTTTACCCACTAAAAATAAGCTCAGAGATGGATTATTTAGTATGCAGTGAATAGCAGATGTACGGAGACAGAGAATAAGTGAATCTTGTAAAAACAAAGGAGAAACCCCTCAACTTTAAAATAAAATAAAATTCTCTCCCACTTCTGTCACATTTGAGAGAGGTGTGATTGTGGCACTTTGCTCTGCTCTGCTAAGATCCCACCTGGAGTATTCCAGCTCTGCAGCCTTCAGCACAGCAAGGACATGAAGCTGGTGGAGTACGTCCAGAGTAGGGCCACAGAAATGATCAGGGGGCTGGAACACCTCTGCTAGGAGGACAGGCTGAGGGAGCTGGGGTTGCTAAGCCTGGAGAAGAGAAGGCTCCAGGCAGATCTAATAACAACCTTCCAGTATCTGAAGGGGTTCTACAAGAAGGCTGCAGTGGAACTTTTTGCAAAGGCTGCAGTGATAGGACGAGAGGCAATGGTATGAAATGAGAGAGGAGCAGATTTAGATTGGATGTTAGCAACAAGTTCTGCACCATGAGGGTGATGGGGCACTGGAAACAGGTTACCCAGGAAGGTAGTTGAGGCCCCATCGCTGGAGACAGTCAAGGTGAAGCTCAACAGGGCTCTGAACAGCCTGCTCTAGTGGAGGATCTCCCTGCTGACTGCAGGGGGCTTGGACTAGGTGACCTGTGGAGGTGCTTTCAACCCAAACCATTCTAGGATTCTGTGATGCAGCAATCCCAAAATGAGCTCACAGGCCAGGCCGTTGAGTGAGGAGCCAGAGAGGAGTTTATTTTGTGCCCAACTGTGTCTTGCTTTTGTTGTTCTGTAAGAAGTTTACAAGACTTGCATGAATTTAAAGGGTTTCTTGTGGTTTCGAAGAAATTTTTGCAGTAGTTGATTGAAGTTGTGTTTTTGCTTTGTTGTACTTCACCATTTTGGCATTTATTATGCTATATTTCAAGTTATGCTGTTGTTAGTGCTATATATTAGTGTTTATTGCTGTTTATGCAGGAATAAACACAGTTACTAGACCTTTGTATTTAATAAACAAGCAGAAGTAGCATCTGGAAGATTGTCTTGTGGCTTAGGTATGTAACAAACCGAAGGAGAACAAAATAGAATTTTGCTTTTAACTCTGAATGGTTTAACTTTGTTTTATCCAGATGAGGAAAAAGCAAAATTGGATCCCTCTTACTATTTGAAAAATACAAATACAGAGACCCGGGAGACCTTACTGGAGCTTTATAAGGAATTCAAAGGCGATGACATTCTGGCAGCTACCATGAAGGCTCCTGAAAAGAAGAAAGTGGATAAGCTGAATGCAGTAAGTTGACTTCATTTGTAGCTTGGCACTGGCTGACTTCTTCAGGAATGGTACTGGATGTTTTCCATCTCAGAGGCCACATTGCAGTACAAACAGACACTACTCCTTCTGTTTGCTGTTACATGGAAATTTGTCATAGGTGAGAACCTGAGAATCGTGTTGGGATTCCTTAGAAGTGTGTTGGATGTGTCAGTGAGTTTCTCTTTGTTAAATCGTTGTAAAGGAGCCTAAACCTTCTAGAAATGGAACACAATAAAAAGGAAGACTCTTTTTGATGTGGCTGTGATGCATGTGTTGGCAGAACCGTTTTTTCCCAGGTTGTAATCTCTCGCTTTGAATTTGTTTACCGCTGCTTCATGCAGTTATTGGGAGAGAAAACACACCTTAAGGCCAGTGCAAGTGAATCATTTCTCATCTAGGCAAATCATCCACAGATGCTCCTCCTCCAATTTTTTTCCACTGGAATTCAGGACTTTTAGTAAACTATTTTAAAGGGTATTTTTCCAGGTGCTTGTTACTGTGTCTTCAGAGCTGTTGAGAGAAACAGTTCATCTGCAGCTGGGTTTTCTGGGTCAAAGGCTGTTTGCAGTGGGCAGGACAGAGGATTCTTTAATAACTTGGGCAGGGTCCTCGTGCTTTGATTACACTTACATCAGAATGAAGTGTGATGCAGCATATAGCTTTGAATGAGGTTTAGTGACTGAGGAGCATGGGTGACCAAGGAGCAGAACCACATCTGCCCCTTTGTCAGGGCATCACAGTGTTACAGGAAAACAAAAAGAGGCAAACTCTACACGTGTTGGAAAGTCAGGTGGTCAGCTCAGAGTGTGGATGAGTGTAACTATAAACCTTCATGGGAGCAATCTAACCTTGTGTTTTCCTTACAGGCGTTGCCCCAGAGTCACCAACCACATCCCTGAATTTATTAGAACTCTGTGTTTTGCTACAAAGCGCGTGTGTGAGGCTCACGTTTCCTTTCTGCAGGAGAACTGCTAAGCTCAAAGTAGATGTTGGGAGCCAAGGGACAGTGCCTCTGCATGCAGAAGGGCTGTGTGTGGGAGGGGGATGGTTTGCTTTCCACGACAGCATCGCTGTGCTGCACTGAATTTTCCTTTCACTTACTCAGCAACATTGGGAGAATTGTATGGGTGTCTTGCCAGAAGTGCTTCCTTCATATCTCCACCTGTCCCGTAACAGAACCCTTGCACAGCAATGTATTCAACTGTAATGGAAGCAGTAAGCTCCTTGAACTCCCAAGCTAAAGTTCCATCAGAGCAGATGCTATGGGGAGAGTTATTGCTGCATCACACATTTGTTTCTTCCTACAGGAGCTAGAGCGGAAAGTCTGCCTCCAGCAGGATGGCATTTGTGTGTTTCTGGTGCTTATCTAGTATTTTCAGTTGATAAATTCTTAGATCTCATGTCTTTTCCCACTTTTTCTTTGTGAACAGGCTCACTATTCCACTGGAGCAGTAAGTGCTTCCTTCACCTCCACTGCCATGGTGCCTGAAACTACCCACGAAGCAGGTACAGCCTAGCCACGAGCTTGCTGTTCAGTTGCCAGCTTTAGTGTGTGCTCCCTAGCACATGCACATTTATGAGGACTGAAGGCAGGTATTGATAATTGGTCAGTACTGAAGCCATGGAAATGTATTCCCTGAGCAGATACAGCCTTACTTTCCAGTGAGCTCAATCTGGAAATAATGGAGCAATTATGAATTAATTTCAGCTTTGAATGGCAGTTACTTAGGTTGAACTGAAGTTAGTGAGATATTTTCTGTGCCTGGGGACCACAAAATGGGATATCCACTTATGTAAATTAGGAATGAAATATAATCTCTCCTCAGATAGCATACAAAGTCTTTACCCCCCCTTTTGGCTCCCCAGTATTAGTTAGAATGACAGCAACTTTTGTGGTTGTAGTGGATTAAGGAACTTCCCCCACACACACTATTGAAATTTACCAGAGCAGCTCAGATGGCTTGGAAGCAAGATAAAGCTATATTTACAGCAGAGCTCAATTTAGAAGCTTATATGCAGCATATATATTTACAAGTATTTGCAATTATATACAGTTTAGAAATAATATAGAAATCCAAAATCCCCTCCTGGCCTAACAGAAGCCCAGAAGGGCTCAGAGGCAGTCCTCTCTTCCCAGACAGACAGACAAGCAGCAAAGCTTACTTGTTATCTGGTAGTGGAAGATACTAGAGCAGAGCAAAGGAGAAAGGAAAACAGCAAGGGCTCTGGGGCAACAGAGAGCAAATTGCTTATACCTGGGCTTCTTATCCCTCTCAGCAAACCAATGAATGATATAGACTTGATCATTATTTTTTTTTTTAACAACCAGTGATCTAATTTCTCTGAGAATATTCCAGTGAGCCTCAAACCAGCACAGTGGCAATAGCTTTTCATTTACTGCTTTTAGCACAATTAAGTTCTGCTTTCATTCTCCAGCCTAAACACAGATGTATAGAATTTAGTTAATGTTAATATTGGTTAAATAGCTGAGCAGTGAATATGCCAAGTTGAAGAGAGAGGTCTAGCTTTGGGCACCAACATGGAGCTGTCACATGCTTAGGCAAGGATTGAGTACACTGCCACAACTACACTTACCAAACTCAGTTCCTTTACTTGGTGGTGGGTTACAGAGGTTTGCAGGTGACTCTGGGAGTGGTGAAAATAGCTAACTGGGCATTTTGACAGAATGGAAGTGGGAACATCCTAGATTGATCCTTTGGTTTAACTTGCCGTTAATGTTTCCAGTAGCAGCTCCATTTGTTTTCAGAGCTGGGTGGGTCCTCGTGTGTCAGCCATTTGTGGTCGACTGATGAGTACCTGCTTGGTTTCCAAGTTTCACAAGAAACAATTTGGTTTCAAAATAACTGTTGTGATTGGTAGACACTACTTGAACATTACAGTTTGCAATGAATGCCTCTGTGACTAGAAAATATAATGATATTGCTGCCTCTCAAGGAGTTGGAGGTTTCCTCTAATGAAAAGTGTTACACAGACATTAATGTAAGGTTACCATAGATGAATTGCAGAGTATAGTCCCTGAAGGTCCTTTGCCCCAGGGGAGGAGGTCAGAAAGGACATGGACCTGCTGGAGCAGGTCCAGAGGAGGGCTACAAAAATGATCAGGGGGCTGGAACACCTCTGCTATAAGGGCAGGGTGAAGAAGCTGCAGTTGTTCAGCCTGAAGAAGAGAAGGCTCCAGGGAGACCTAAAGCAGCCTGCCAGTACCTGAGGGTGGCTACAAGAAGGCTGCAGAGAGACTGTTTGCAAAGGCCTGCAGGGATAGGACAAGGGGCAACGGTTTGAAATAGAGGAGATTTAAATTGGATGTTAGCAACAAGTTCTTTAGCATGAGGGTGGTGGAACACTGGCACAGGTTGCCCAGGGAGGTAACTGAGGCCTCATCCCTGGTCAGGCTTGACAAGGCTCTGGGGAACCTGCTCTAGTAGAGCATGTCGCTGCTGATGGCAGGAGGGGGTTGCAGTTGGTGACCTGTGGAGGTCCCTTCCAACCCAAACCATTCTTTGCGTCTATGAAGATAGAATCTAGCGATTTGTTTTGTAATGATTTCTAAAGACAGCTAATGATTGTCTTTTGGTTTGATACAGCTGCTATTGAAGAAGATGTTGTGAGGTACAAATACGTGAAGAAGAAGGGCTATGTGCGGCTTCACACCAACAAAGGAGACCTGAACCTGGAGCTGCACTGTGATATGGTATTGTCTGCCCCCAAAACAGATCCCTTTTGGCCCTGGAGAACGAGAAAGGAGCAAACAGGTCCAACCTGGTAGCTTTCCCTGGTAGTAAGGAGCAAGATATGTGTGAATGTCTCAGGCTGACCTATGGAAACCATGTGAGAGTCTGCAGGGCAGCTGCCAGGCCAAGGCTCCTGTAGGTGCCTGTCATCCCTGCAGGTGTTCTCCTCTCACATAGTAACACTGTCACAAGGCAGAAAGCAGAGGATGTTAGTACAGCAATATTTGGGGGAAGCAGTAGAGTGAGCAGATTGCCTTGAATCAGTTGATTTGCCATATGTTCTCCAGTTTGCTCCTGCAGGCTGACTGCAGCTATGCCTGCCTATGTGGGTGTTCTGGCCACATGTGTCACCAGTGTCACTGTCCTGAGGACCTTCTCCCAATTGCCTATTATAAACTTCCTGGAATGCTGTGTCCAGTTTTGGGCTCCCCAGTTCAAGAGAAACAGGGAGTGAGTTGAGTGGAGAGCTGCAAGTATGATTGGGGAACTTGAATATCTCTGCTCTGAGGAAAGGCTGAGAGCCCTGGGGCTGTTTAGTCTTAAGAGGAGAAGACTGAGAGAGGCCCCATATCTGGGAGGTGGGTGTCAGGATGAAAGTGCCAGACAGGCTTTGGTGGTGCCCAGTGACAGAGCAAGGAACAAAGGGTACAAGCTGCAACACAGGAGGTTCCACCTCAACATGAGGAGACACTTCTGCATAGTGAGGGTGATGCAGCCCTGAAACAGGCTGCCCAGAGAGGTTCTGGAGACATTCAAAACCTGCCTGGATGTGTTCCCACGTGGCCTGCCCCAGGTCATCCTGCTCTGGCAATGAGGTTGGACTGGATGATCTCTGTAGGTCACTTCTAACCTCCTCGTGTTGTGATCCTGTGTGGTACCCATTTTGTTTCCTTGTCTCCAGATGAATTCCTGCACACCTCCCTTTCACGCACACTGCTTCCTCATGTGCATGTTTTACACACAACCAGACCTGCTCCAACCCTGGCCTCTAGCCATCTGTTTCTTTAATTTATTTGTGTCAATTAAATCTGGGTGAATCAAGCAGACCTTTGGCTCTGTGGGAGGAAAAAAGATTATATATTCAGAATAAGTAGGAAAAGGTTGCTGCTTTCAGAAGGTTTTCACATCCACTTTAGGTCATCAGCCTAGGTCTAATAAATCAGTGCTTCCAGGAGGGACTTGGTTTGCTGCCCTTACTATATATGGAGTTTGTGCTTCTAACTTTGGGTTTCCTGTGTGACACTGAGATTAGGCACATAAGGTAGCTCAGTGCAGATAAAGCAAACATAGAAGCATAGAATGGTTTGGGTTGAAAGCACCTCCAAAGGTCATCCAGTCCAACCTCCCTGCAGTCAGCAGGGACATCCTTCACCAGAGCAGGTTGCAAAGAGCCTTGTCAAGCCTGACCTTGAACAGCTCCATGGATGGGGCCTCAATTACCTCCCTGGACAACCTGTTCCCAGAGTCCCATCACCCTCATGTGCAGAACTTGTTGCTAACATCCAGTCTAAATCTGCTCTTCTCTCACTTCAAACCATTGCCCCTTGTTCTATCGCTCCAGCCCTTTGGAAACAGTTCCACTGCAGCCTTCTTGTAGCACCCCTTCAGGTACTGGCAGGCTGCTATTAGGTCCTCCCAGAGTGTCCTCTTCTCCAGGCTGAACAGCCTCAGCCCATCCTTACAAACATATAACACAAATGTATGTCACAGACATATGGAATGGATCTACTGAGGCTGCAAAGACAGACATAGAAAATGGGTAAATGCCAGAAGGAAGCCTTGCTAAACACATCCAGCTCACCCAGCTTGTGAATATGTGTGATGATAGTCTTAATTAATCACATACCGAGTTTTTTATCAGCTCTCCTGCCTTATTCAGTGCACAGGTTGAACCAGTTCTGGAAGCTGTTTGGAACTGTGTAGTGAAATAGTTTATATGCAGGATCTGGTTTTCCTGAGAACGTGTACAATCTGCGAAAGGTCCTTAAATGCACTCGGGGACCTGGAGTCTGTCAGAATGCTTGGTGCCTGCATGGGTAGTAGCTCAGCTTTTCAGAAAGGGAGAAGCAAATCCCATCCCAGAGCTCCGTGTTTGTGCACGCTGAGATCACCAGCAGAACTGGGCCCTCTGGGTTGCACACACAGGGCTGAGAGCACGGAACGGTGTTAGGTTGTCACTGCTGTTGGAACAGACAAAATCCCTGTGATCGGCAGAACTCATCCATCTGCTCTCTCAAGTGAATGATTTATAAGGCATGCTACAGTGGTGCTTAGGTTGTCTTTTTAAAGACTGGACACAGCCTGTCCTCTTCTCTTGGCCTGACCACAGGCTCCCTTTTTTAACTGCCGAGTGATACTCTGTGCTGTGGTTATTATGGAAGCCACCCATAGCAGTGGTTGTGTCTGCAGAGTGCTGCGAGTGTGTGATTGTGACATGCTTTAAGGGGCCTGAGGACAAAGTGGCTATGTAAGTGTGACAGGTGGGTATCTGTGTCCGGAGGTAGGACTTGCAACATCCAAGTTACATTTGAAAATAGCCCTGGGGGTTAGGTTTCAGTATCCACTTTGAGGTGTCTATTTGTTGCTGAAGTAGAGGACAGCAAGCCCCATACTTGCTGCCTCTCAGTCTTTGTCTACTGCTCAGTTTTAACTTCCTGCCTACGGGCTGAAGTTAAGCAGTTGTGCTCTCCACAGGCTGCTTCTGAGGTCTACCCAAGGATCTCTTTGTATTCAGCACCCCCCCGGGTTCTTACTGCCTCTCCCTTCACAGCTCTTTGGGCTCCTGGATTGCTTTGAGTTCAGTCCCTATGGAAGTTTTATTTAGAAATAAATCTGGAGCTCTTCATAATAGTAGTACTTTAAGGTGCCAGTCAATCAGATTGATAGTGATGAGATTTTTTTTCCCGGCACCAAAAACCTAATCAAGAAATGTTTTTCTATTTTCAAAGCTCCATCCAGCACTCCAGAAATGGTTTTTTGAGGTTTCAGGAGCTGTCAAAGTGTCTTGGCATAACTCTCTGAAGAAGCCATTGTTCTCCAGACACTGCTGTTTTCATCTTCTGAGGCCCTCTGCCCTGCTAAATATGCCTGTGATCTGTCACTGTGTCATCCAGCCCCTCTTCTTTGAAATCATTTCTCCTGTTGTGTGAGGGACTGTTCTGAAGATCAGAGGCTTCTAATCCATTTCCAGTGGGAAAGAAGCGAGCTGCTGAAAAAACTCCTTTGACCCCCTGGCATTCTAGGATACCCCACTCCTTCTGAATCCCTCCTTCTCCCTCTTACTTAAACACCCATTCTGCCAGCACCATGGTGGCACTGCATGGCACATAACTGGCTGACATCTTCCCAGACTCTGGTGAGATCCTGACATGCTTGCAAACGATTTAGTACATTAGGCCTTTTCATCAAAATAGGGCACTGCAACTTCCAACTCTGAAAGTTCATGTCAAAAGAAACTAAAAAACAAAAAAAACCCCAAACTATCCTTTTTCAGTGGGAGAACAGATGGAGAAAAATGTTTGTTATTTCTTGGTGTGCTTTTACCTTGAGATGCTACAACAATCTATTGCCCTTTGTTGTTGGGAGTGGAACAGCTCTGCACAGCCATACTGACCAGCAGGTCACTTCTAGGTTGTTCTGAAGCTAAAAGCTTAAGTATTTTTCATCTTGAGAAAGGAGGAACTTGTTGCTGTGGAATGTTAGTCAGAAATGGCTCATCTGGGTGCTGCTCTTGTGTGCTTGTCCTCAGTGCTCTTTTGCAGCAGTGAAGGGGCAGTGGAAGTCCCTGGTGTCACCCACTGCTCATGCCTGAATGGGACATTCAGTGTGGGGTGGAGGAAGGTGCACAGCCACCTGGCCCTGCGCCGTGAGGCTTGCAGCCCTCGGACGTCTCTCTGTGCTTTCCTGGCAGCCTCTGGCATTGGATAATTGATGGGGAGGCTTTTTGTGCATCTGGACCTTTCTGGCGTCCCAGCCTCTCTGGCAAGCTGGGTCTGGGGAAGGATCAATTGTGTCACTTGTTTAGGTGACATTTGAAAGTGCAGGCATCCCATACCAGCTGTGTCTGCCACTGAGGGATCCCAAACCAGAGAACGAGGGGGGCGTTTTGGAGCTACACAGCTGTTGCTCTTCATCTTTCTCTGACATGTTTGTACCTTGGCTCCTCTGATGAGAGCAGGATGACCTTGGGAGGCTGACAGCTACCAGAGCTCTGCTGTCTAGTGTCGAAGTGGTTGCATCTTCTAAACAGGTAGAATTTACGTGCAGTCAGTTGCAGACTGACAAAATGCCAGGAAGCCCTGAACCTGAGGCACAGGTTGCTCATTCTGATTCTTTTTGACGAGTCTGGCCAAGTGTTTTACCCCACAGTGCTGCTTTCCTGTCTCCCAGTGCTCACTCTCTGAACCGTGCTCTTCTGATCACAGATCTCAAACTGACCCCAACACATTTGAGAGTGGTGCCCCTTCTATGAACTGTCTCTTTCTGGAGCTGAGTCACCACAGGCAGCTGCTCCTTGCCACCAGAACCTGCCCCTGGCTCACCCCTCTCACACTTAGGGGAACTGTTATCAGGGAAGTGGAGCTGGCAGGGGGTCATGTTCAGCTCTATAAAATGGCTTCCCACAGTGAAATTCTCCACATGCTTTTGCAGTGGCTTTGTTGAGTTTGGGATTTTCTTGGCCCTTTTGCTCTGAAACCATGGGAGTCTGCTCCTAGTCACTTAGTGCATGGTGAGTTAGGGTAGCTCAGATCACTTTCCAGTATGGTGTTAGGCACTGAAATACTCCAGAAGCATTCATAGGTCCAGTTTCTTTCCATGGAGGGAACAGACATTAGCACCCAGTAGATGGTAGTTCCTGAAACCACCTCACTCGCTTCTGACTAACTGGGTCACCTTCTTTCCCGTGAGATGGGTGGGCTACAAAGATTGCAGATTGAAAGGGTTGGGGAACATATCTCCCTCTCTGGAGATATTCCAGACCTGCCTAGACACCTGTCTGTGTGATCTGGTCCAGGTGGTCCTGCTCTGGCAGGGGCGTTGGACTGGATGAGCTTTCGAGGTCTCTTCCCACCCCTGACATTCTGTGATTCTGTGAATGGAATTTAAACCTTACTAAATCACCTCTTTATGGGCTCATGCATTAGAAGAGTTGCTAGAATTAATAATTACAAGAGTGAAAATGCTCTCTGTAAGTAAAAAAGGTATGTAAATGGACTAAAGAAAAACAAAATCCACCTTGTATGTTGAAAATCTATGTTAAAAGAATTGCAGGCATCATTTGAAGCTTTAGAAATCCCCATCACTAGTTACACCTCTTCTGGCATTTGTGTGATAAAATGAAGGCTACAGGATGCCATTTTAATTTGTGGGGAATGAGCTTTCCATGATTTCAGATTATTTCTGCTTTGAAACATAGGGTTAATGAGCAGATAGCAAGGCTGCCTCCTTTAGTGCATCTACTACAGTTCATCCAATTTGGAGAGATAAAAAGAAATGAAAGAGAAGTGGAATTAACACAAGGAAATTATACAGACATGCGAAAGGCTGCTCCTGAATGCTTAGTGTGAAATTGCTCTTGGAGGTTCACACAGATCCCCCAGGGATGGAGCATTTTGAGGTTGTTGGCTCTTTGCATAGTAAAGCCTTCTTCCTTGTAGCCATGGCAACAACTCCTTTCCCAGCTCCTGTACCTTGGCAACAGGAGTGCTACAGGTTTTTCAGCTGCCCAATAAAAATTCTGAGTTAAGGTAACTTTTACAAAGGTAATGACCCATTTTAACTGATGAGGAAGGAGAGCTGCAAGCTGAGAGATCAGGTGGTGACCTGGCTTAATTACTCTTACCTCTCAGGTCTCAGGGTGCAGCAAGAGAGATGAATTTCACTGGTTTGGAGCCACCACTTCAGGCAAAATGAAACTAACATTGCCTCAGCTAATACTTAGAAGTGGAACAAAATAAAATCTGCATTTCTCCTTGAACTTTATCATTGGAGGGGGAGTTCCTGTTTTGCTTTGGTTTTCTAAATTGTATTTACTTTCTTCAGTGTTTTCCCTGCAACAATGATTTCACAATCAGTCTCTGAGAATCACAGAGTGGCTTAGGTTGGAAAGGACCTTCGAGATCATTCACTCTAACCTCCCCACCATAGGCAGGGACACCTCTCAGCTAGGCTCATCCAACCTGGCCTGGAACACCCCAGGGAAGAGGTATCCACAACCTCCCTGAGCAGCCTATTCACAGACTCACAGAAACATTGCAGTTGGAAGAGCCCTGCAGGATCACCAAGTCCAACCCATATCCCTACTCTGCAAGGTTCACCCTAAACCATATCCCCAAGCACCACATCCAAAGGACTTTTAAACACCTCTAGTGTTGGTGACTCCACCACCTCCCCGGGCAGCTCATTCCAGTGCCTGACCAGTCTTGCCAGGAAAAAAAAATTCCTAATACCCAACCTAAACCTACCCAGTCACAGCTTGAGGCCATTCCCTCTTGTTCTGTCCCTGTTTACCTGCGAGCAGAGACCAGCACCAACCTCTCTGCAAGGTCCTTTCAGTAGCTGTAGACAGCAATGAGGTCTCCCCTCAGTGTCCTTTGTTTCACACTAACCATCTCCAGCTCCCTCAGTTGCTCTTCCTAAGGTTTATTCTCCAGGCTCTTCACAGCTTCCTTGCCCTCCCCTGCACTGGGTCCAGCACCTCCACATCCCTCTTGTGTTGAGGTACCCAGAACTGAACACAGCACGCAAGGTGTGGCCTCACCAGAGCAGAGTCCAAGGGGACAATCACCTCCCTCATACCAAAGAGTTCCAGAGTCTCACCACCCTCATACTGAAGAACTTCCTAGATTCCCAAGTCTCACCCTGCTCTCCCTGAGCTTAAAGCCATTCCCCTGTGTGCCTCTGCTGGACACCCTTATGAGAAGTTCCTCTGCAGCTTCCTGTAGGATCCCTTCAGGTGCTCACCCTGATGGCATTCCAGACTCTCTTGAGCTGTGGGACTTGTGCCCAGGTGCTGCTGGGGCTGCTGTTGCCATGCAGACATACAGCAGATGTGCTAGCAAAGCTTCAGTAGAAGCCTTGCCCCATTCTTTGTGCCTCTCTGTGAGCCAGGCAAAGCCTTTGTGCCATCTTTGGAACAAGACCTCTGCTGCAGTCCTGCCTCCAACCGCTTATTAAAATTCTACCACTTGTCTTGGGTGTTAATTTTCAGCAGTGGAAAGGCATCTGCAGAGTAAATGAGGAGTGTAGCTGGAGCAGGAGACTCAGTTTGGGTATAAATAAGATTATTTATTAATTTATTTAACTGTTTTTCCTTTGGAGAGCAAAGTGTTTTAAGTTGAAGGGCATCACGGTCCCAACTTGTCTGACTAAAAGGAGGGTTTGTCAGGCCTGTGCTAGCACACTCTGTGGAAACAAAAGCCTGAAAACCTCTCAGGGCTGTTGTTGCATCCCTCTGGGAAGATACTGCAGTAGACTTAAATCAGAACATTTTTAGGCTGGTGGCTTTCAGGTCAATGTTTTAACACATTCCTGTGGCGCTTCTCTCTTGACTTCCTTGTGCGCAAGTCTCAGTCACCGTCAGCAGGTTAAAACAATTTGAATCATTTCCTGTTTAATGAGCAAAAGGCAGCAAGTCAGCTGCTGCTGTTGAGGTCAGTTTGAGACAAGCAGAGCCTGGCTCCCACTGCCAGTCAGGGGGCAGCATGAAGCTGGTGGTGCCTTCTGCACTTGAGTGTGTGTGAGAGAAGCGCTGGGAAGGAAGCTGCAGGAGGAGGCTGCTTTGCCTTCCCAGGCTGGGACGCTGACATCTCCCACAAGATCTTACCTTCCCATAGCACTCAGGTTTCTTTGTATTTATTTCTCATCAGCCTTTGTAGTTGTAACAAAGACTTCAAAGACTGCCCTTGTTTGTATGGTTGGTGCAGAGTGGAAGTCCATAGTGAGGACCCACAAACCTCAAGCCTTTTTGTCCTGCTTTGGGCAGGATACTGCTTTAAAACATCCCTGAAATGTGTTTGGCAATGTAAGGCTTGGCAAGAATCACAGAATCTTGGCAAGAATTGTCAGGGCTGGAAAGGACCTCAAGGATCCAACCCACCTGCCATGAGCAGGGACACCTCACACTAGAGCAGCTTGCTCAGAGCCACATCCAGCCTGGCCTTAAAGACTTCCAGGGATGAGGCTTCCACCGCCTCCCTTCCACTGCCTCCCTGGGCAACCTCTTCCAGTGTCTCACCACCCTCATAGTGAAGAACTTCTTCCTAACATCCAATCCGAATCTCCCCACTTCTAGTTTTGCTCCATTCCCCCCCAGCCCTATCACTACCTGACACCCTAAAAAGTCCGTTCGGATACTGGAAGGCCACAAGAAGGTCTCCTCAGAGCCCTCTCCTGTCCAGGCTGAACAGCCCCAACTCTCTCAGCCTGTCTTCATAGCAGAGCAGCTCCAGCCCTCTGAGCATCTCCGATCTGTCTTGTCATAAGGGTTCCAGAACTGGACACAGTGCTCCATGTGGGGTCTCACCAGAGTGGAGTTAGGGCTGAGAACTTGAACTGCTTTGAATAGATGAGATGCATGATGAGAGCTGGGGTTTATTACTGATCGGATGCACACCTCTTTCCCTGTGGCTACAAAAGAAGCACTATAAAAGGTAATGGTAATGTTGCTAAGCAGCTGTTTACCTGCCAGATGTATCTGTCTGGTGCACAAGGTGACCATGGGAACCAATTTGGTGGCAATTATTTAAAGAAGCCTTGCAGTGAAATTGTTATTTCATGTAGACTAAATATTTCTGCAGTAGCATTTGAAAACAAGCTTGTTTCTGGGAAAAGGAATAACAACTAGGAAACCATTTAGAGGAAAGGGTCAGCATGAGTCCTGCATAAAAAATACATTACTATAGCAAGGCTTTTTGATGTATATTTTACAAATTGTGTTTTGAAAATAAAGAGGAGATCTGTATTGGGTTAGCCAGCCTGTGCAAATTGTAGCTGCTTTGGTGTGCGTTCCTAGGGGGCTCAGTCCTTTGCCTGATTTCATTTTTCTTAAAATATTAATTACAGGCTGCTGTATCCCCCCCAGAGAACTTATTAACTGTGTCTGTCTCTCCAAAGAGTCGTTGGCTTTCAGGGGATCAAGTGCCATGGGCTAAAAGCTGCTGATTGTATTTCCGATTTGTAAAGAACTTTTTTGGTTTTAACTCATTTTTGTCCTTCCTGACGTTTTTTGTAGCAGAAAAGTGATAGCTCTGCATGGGGATGGAGGCTGTTAGGGGTTGGAAGGGACTTCCAAAGATCATCCAATCCTACCCTCCTGCCAGTGCAGGACCACCTAGGGCAGGCCACACAGGAACACATCCAGGCAAGTTTAGAATTGCCTCCAGAGAAAGAGGCTCCACAACCTCTCTAGGCAGCCTGTGCCAGGGCTCTGACACCCTCACAGGGAAAAAAATTTTCCACGTGTTCCCATGGCACCTCCTCTGCTCCAGCTTGCACCCACTGCCCCTTGCCCCATCATTGGCCATCCCTGAGCAGAGCCTGGCTCCATCCTGCACATCTTTATCAACATGAATTAGGTCACTCTTCAGGCTCCTCTGCTCCAAGCCCCAGCTCCCTCAGCCTGGACTCAAAAGGGAGATGTTCTACTCCCTTCAGCATCTTTGTGGCTCTGTGCTGGTCTCTCACAAGCAGTTCCCTGAGGTCCTTCTTGAACTGAAGGGCTCAGAACTGGACATGCTATTCCAGATGTGGCACATAAAGGACTCGTGCACTGCACAAATGATTCTGCAGAGGCTGAGTTTGCCTTGCAAGGTTATGTACTTTTTTTCTACAATGGAGACTGTAGAACCTTTAGCTTGACACAACTTTTATGGAATACATTTATTTACAAGTTGCCCTCAGGATGCTACCAAAATACATTTCCCAGTGGCATTCTACCATAAAGGCATTCTGGTACTATTACCATTTTAACCCAGGAATGAATTACATAGGAAATCTGAGGTCATGGAGTCGTTCAGGTTGAAAAAGACCCTTGAGAGTGTCAGGCCCAACCATTAACCCTACTCCACCAAGTTCACCACTGAACCATATGGCTAAGTGCCACATCTGGATGACCTTTGCACACATCCAGGGATGGAGACTCCTCTGCCTCCCTGGGCAGCCTGTTCTTGACCACGCTTTCAGTAATAGCTGGGGTAAGATCACATTAGAATTTGTTTGTTTTCCCGGTTCTGGCCAAGCTGACAACTGTCAGCTCTATCTGTGTAAAGTAATTAAGAAGGGATCATTACAAAGAATTGATAAGGGCAAGATGAATTTGTTTGGTTAATTAAGAGACTTTTCAGTGTCAGTAAAGAAGGATGAGAATGGTTGTGTTTCAGATGAGAAAATACAGAAAAGTGAAGTTGTGTATGGGTCTGTTTTGAAAGAGACACAGATTATGTCATGCTTAAATAATCTTCATCGGGCTTGCCTTTTTTTTTTTGTTTTTGCTTCTAAGTCACTTCAGGGGTTGTGGCTCAGTCTCACTCTGTCTCTCTGCAGCTCTCAGACCAAGAATGATGTCACACCAATGCAGAGTGAATCAGTGTCTTTCGGAAAGAGGCTTAAGTCTTGGTTGTGTTCATTTACAGACATCGTGACTCATGCCAGGGCTTTCCATGCAAGCACATATAACAACGAGGATATTTTCAAGGCCTTTAACAACTCAGATTAGTTAGATGTAAGACTGCAATACACTCACACACACAGTCCACAGTGCAGCTGGAAAGCATTTCCAAGTCTAGGATACAGGCTGAGTTTGTAGTGGTACATCTGAAGGTAGTTTAGCATTGCAGAGAATCTGTGGAGTAGATTTTGGAAAGCAGATTGTCTTTTTTTCTTCCTATGGTCTAAGTGACTTGTGGGGTCTGTCCCATTCTTAGTGCCAAGTGATGAAGAGAACCAAATATTTCTCTCTTAATTAGCTTCAATATGCTCACTTTGAAGTGGTGGAAGAGAGAAACCAGGTTCTTTATTTTTCTGGGAAATTAACTTCTGTCAGTGCTGGAAGTCCACCTTAGGAACCAGATTATGCTACATTGTGGTAAGTTACCTGAACGTCTCTGAGACTACCTCCTTTCACTACCCTTATGGCTGCTGCGAGGTCATCTTACTTCTTTGTGCTAACTGCAAGCTCTGAGTTTACTTTATTTAACACTCTGTGTGTCTCTCCAGTGTACTTTCAAAGAGCTGAATGAAAGTTTTTTTCTGTAGACAGTGGTTGGAGACCAGCCAGGCAGAGAGGCACCTGCAGGTACTGGTTGGCAGCAGCTGAACATGAGCCAGCAGTGTGCCCAGGTGGCCAAGGCCAGCGGCATCCTGGCCTGGATAAGGAACAGTGTGGCCAGCAGGACCAGGGAGGTTATTCTGCCCCTGTACTCAGCACTGGTCAGGCCACACCTTGAGTGCTGTGTCCAGTTCTGGGCCTCTCAATTTAAGAAAAATGCTGAGGTGCTGGGAGGTGTCCAGAGCAAGGCAGCAAGGCTGAGGAGGAGCCTGGAGCACAGCCCTGTGAGAAGAGGCTGAGGGAGCTGGGGGTGTGCAGCCTGGAGAAAAGGAGGCTCTAGGCAGACCTGAAGGGAGGCTGTAGCCAGGTGGGGTTGGGCTGTGCTCCCAGGCACCCAGGAACAGAATAAGAGGACACAGCCTCAAGCTGTGCCAGGGCAGGTTCAGGCTGGATGTTAGGAGGAAGTTCTGCACAGAGAGAGTGATTGGCGTTGGAGTGGGGTGCCTGGGGAGGTGGTGGAGTCCCCATCCCTGGAGGTGTTTAGGAGGAGGCTGCATGAGGCATTAGTGGCCATGGGTTAATTAACGAGAAGGGGTAGGTGCTAGGCTGGACTCGATGAGCTCAGGGGTCTGTTCCAAGCTGGTTGATTCTGTGATTCACTCAGCTTCGTGATTGGTTCTTTGTAAGGCACAAATGAAAAGTGGTTGTTAACAGTGACCACTTCGGTTGTCTAAATTTAAATTTTGCTTAATCAAAACTTCCTTTCTTGTCTTTCAGACACCCCGAACATGTGAAAACTTTATCAAGTTGTGTAAGAAGAACTATTACAATGGAACAGTTTTTCACAGATCAATTCGTAACTTCGTGGTGAGTGTTGAACAAATCCTGTGGAATGCACAATACATCAGGTCCGTAGAACACTTACTTAGCTTAATTTAGTTTTAGTTTCTTCATGCATGACAACTTGTAGTAGATGCATAATAAATACACTATCAGAACAAGGATGACCCTAACTTACTACATTTGTACTTGAGTCTTACCGACTGCTGTCTCTGACTAATATTGTCACTTGGAGCATCCCTGCACTGAGTAGTGCTTTTGCTGGTGTTCAGACAAAGCCTTGGAGAGTCATTGCCTTGGCAAGGCTCTTGTCACCTTCCCCAGGCTGTGGGTGGGTGGTTAATGAACAGAAGGGGAGAAAGAGGAATGCTCATTTGGATAAATAATGCTGTGGCCTGTTGAAATTCCATTGAGATGAAACTTTAGACAGCAAATTAATTTCTGTTTCAGGTTGTGGTACTTTAATCATGGAATGGTTTGGGTTGGAAAGGACCTCCAGAGGTTATCCAGTCCAACCCCCCTGCAGTCATCAGGGACATCCTCCACTAGATCAGATTGCTCAGAGCCTTATTGAGCCTCACCTTGAAGATCTCCATGGATGGGGCCCCAACTACCTCCCTGGGCAACCTTTTCCAGTGTTCCACCACCCTCACAGTGCAGAACTTGTTCCTCACATCCAGTCTAAATCTGTTCTTCTCTCATTTCAAACCATTGCCCCTTGTCCTGTCACTGCAGCCTTTGCAAACAGTCCCTTGGCAGCCTTCTTGGAGGCAGCCTTCAGGTACTGGCAGGCTACTATTAGGTCTCCCCAGAGTGTCTGCCTCTCCAGGCTGAGCAACCCCAGCTCCCTCAGCCTGAGTACTGCAGGTCATCCCTTCCTCAGTGCACTCCAGGACTAGGTGCCCAGACCTTTTTGTAAAGGAGTTAAAGAGCACCCAGAGAACCAGCAAACTGACTTTGGTAGTCAGAGGTCTTCATTTACACAGGTACTATCCATGCAGCTTAGGATGTTACAGGTGTCCTGTAACTCCCTTTCAGAAGAATTAACCATCTGATCTTGAGGCAGACTACATCTTTCAGGGAATGTCACTGAATGTTAACAGTCCATCCTGTCATCCTAAAAAAATATTTTTCTCTTGACAGCACTGTATATCTTCAGTTCACTGTTAAACTCACAATTCCAATCATGCTTTAGTGCTGTTGCTCTGAAACGAGTCACATCACACTCCCTCTGCTGGCATTAGAATATAGAATCTTTTTCTCTGTAGATCCTGTATGTGTACACAGTGATTAATGTTGTTACTGAAAGGCTGCTTTCACCTGAGGATTTTCCTTACTGCAGATAGCAAGGGAGATGCTGGGAAATACAGATTCAAATAGAGAGTATTCCATATCCCCTAATTTCTTGCTTTCCCATCATGGGGAGGATTGGTAGCAAGGTAGAAAGCACTTTCAGTTCCAAGAGCAGTGCATCATCAGTTAAAAAGCAGCTGATGACTCAGCAGCTAGCAGAAAGGGTGACCTGGTTAACCCATTTGAGGCCATTCACCCACAAGAGACCAATCAGTTTTATGAAGCTTTCTGCTCTGGGATGAGTAACACAGAAGATGTGAGCAGCTGGCAAAAGAACCTCCAGGTAAGTACTAAAGGTTTCCTTGTTACTGACTTGTCAGCATGACACAATATAAAGGAAGCCTTAACACACCAAGTACAGGGCTCTGCCCCCATCAGAACAGTCTGTCTGTACAGGCTGGGGCATGAGGTGATGGAAGGCAGCCCTGCAGAATGGGACTGGGGAGTTCTGGTGGATGAGAAGCTGGACATGATGACCAGCAATGTGCACCTGCAGCCCAGAAGGCCAATGGCAGCCTGGGCTGCATTAGAAGTGTGGCCAGCAGATGGAGGGAGATCCTGCTGCTTTACTCTGCTCTGCTGAGACCACACCTGGGGTTCTGCCTCCAGCCCTGCAGCCCTCAGCCCAGCAAGGACATGGACCTGATGGTGCAGGTCCAGAGGAGGGCCACGAAAATGATCAAGGGGCTGGAACACCTCTGCTAGGAGGACAGGCTGAGGGAGCTCGGGGTGCTCAGCCTGGAGAAGAGAAAGCTCCAGGGAAACCTAAAGCAGCCTGCCAGTACCTGAAGTGGGCTACAAGAAGGCACAGAGAGACTGATTGCAAAGGCCTGCAGGGACAGGACAAGGGACAACAGTTTGAAGTTAGAGAAGAGCAGATTTAGATGGATGTTAGGAGCAAGTTCTGCATCATGAAGGTGGTGTGACACTAGCATAGGTTGCTCAGGGAGGTAGTTGAGGCCCCATCCCTGGAGATCTTCAAGGTGAGGCTCAGCAGGGCTCTTGAGCAACCCTAGTCCCTGCTGACTGCAGGGGGGTTGGACTGGGTGATCTTCGGAGTGGTCCCTTCCAGCCCAAACCATTCTATGATTCTAAACAACACTGAGCAGAACTGGCTTTTGTGTCCTTAATATCTTTCATATGGATATAGATGTATATAACCCATAATTTGATTCTACAGATCCAAGGAGGTGATCCAACTGGAACAGGAACAGGTAAGGCTCAGTTTGGATCAAGTAAACTTTTTGCTTCATGCACTGTGTTGTTACCTTTGTCTCCAGACACCCTGTAAACAAACACTTCCTAACTGGTGATCTGTGGTACATTGTGACTATTTTATTTGTGGTCAAAATTCTCTGTCTAAAACTTGGGTACTCTTCCACACAGAATCCTTGTTGGGTCTGTACTTGATTTTCTTCCAGAAAATAAATAAATTACAATGGTAATGATTTTACAGCTGGCCTTGGAGAGCAAAGAACAGAGGAAGAAATACATTCATGCGAAGCTGCTTTAAAATTCAGCGTTAATGAAGTACTTGAGACCTGCCTCAGAATTGGTGGATGGGCAGGTGCCATCTGTTCTCCCAGCTAGCTGCCTTGGAAAGCCCAAGCTGCTCTTTTGCTAACTTTCAGGTTGCACTGTTACTAAATAACTCTGGCTGTTCTTTCTCCCTCACAGAATCACAGAATGTCAAGGGCTGGAAGGGGCCTCCAAAGCCCATCCAGTTCAGCCCCCCTGCCAGAGCAGCATCACCTAGAGCAGATCACACAGGAACACATCCAGGAGGAACTGAGTATCTTCAGAGAGGGAGAGGGAGACTCCACAACCCCCCTGGGCAGCCTGTGCCAGTGTTCTGTCAGCCTCACAGGGAAAAAATCCTTCTCATGTTTACATGGAACTTTCTGTGCCTCAGCTGTGACCCATTGCCCCTTGTTCTGTCACTGGGCATCACTCAGCAGAGCCTGGCCCCATGCTCTGGGCACTCACCTTTACATACTTACAAATGTGAATGAGGTCACCTCTCAGTCTCCTCCAGGCTGAAGAGCCCCAGCTCCCACAGGCTTCCCTCCTAAGAGAGACGTTCCACTCCCTTCAGCAGCTTTGTGGCTCTCTGCTGGACTCTCAGGCAGTTTTCTGAGGTCCTTCTTGAACTGGGAGCCCAGAACTGGGCACAGTGCTGCAGATGTGGCCTCACCAGGGCAGCGTAGAGAGACAGGAGAACTTCTCTCGACCTACTAACCACAGCCCTTGTAATGCACCCCAGGATGGCATTGGCCCTCCTGGCCACAAGAGCACACTGCTAGCTCGTGGTCAACCTCCCATGCACTAGGACCCCCAGATCCTTTTCCCCTTCACTGTCTTCCAACAGATCCCAACCTGTCCTGATCCCTGGGGTTGTTCTTTCCCAGGTGCAAGCCTCTACACTTGTTGAATTTCATGCAATTTCTCCTTAGTTGGAGATCTTCATGGCAGTCTATCAGAAATGGTCAGGAGACTTAGCAGCTGAAGGGTCTTCAGAGCATTGCTCACCACAGTAGATAGGAGCTCATTTTCCACTTGCACTTTTAATCTCCCCACCCATGGATGTCAGCAGGCTCCACTGCTGCTCTCTCCATCCTGTGGGGTTCTGTGCATGTGTCACTTGTGTGTGCAAGCACTGTGCTCCTCTGTGCTCACAGATCATCCAAAAAAGTTGTCTTGGTGGTTCTTAAATACTTGAGCTCTGTATACTTTGTAGCTAGTAGTAGTATGAGCTGCCCAATAGCTTTTCTTCTATTCTGCTATTTTCTGTCAGTTGCCTACTCTAGGATTTGAGACTAGCTTAAAGTTGCGTGTCCTGATGGCAAGAGCCCTTTAATGAGATTTCTTGCTGTATGTGCTTGGACTGCCGAAAGAAATGTGATTTGAGTTTGTTACAATGAGAGTTTCAGTTCCAATCCCCAAAGATGTAATTAGGAACATCTTCTAAAATGAGAAATTAAAGAGGTGTCAGGAGATGCGAGAAATGTAATGGGTTGACTCAGACACCTTTCACCCTTCTAGGGTAGAGTTCAGATCCTGCTGTGGAGTGAAAATGACCTTGCTGCTGTCAGGCTTGTCTCTCTTTGTGCAAAGTGTAGAAGTATTGTGAGACAATTAACAGTTGGCAGAGGACTGGCAGGGCAGCTGCACGGGAGGCCAAGACTCAGCTCTACAGGCAAAGCAAGCAGGAAGTGAGAGTCAATGCAGATCAGCCCATGGGGGAGGAGACCTCCAGTGCATGTTCCTTTGCTTTAACAAAGGAGCCTAGTGACCTGGAGTCTTTTCCATCTTGTTTTCCTCCTTGTCGTTCTTGATTAAATAGGAGCACATTGCACCTTCCAAACGCCTGCCCAGGCCATTGAAGTTCTAGCAAGATGGACAGTGCAGACTCAGCTGGGCAAGTGTTGCAGATTTGTAGAGCCTGTTGGCAGTTATTGTAGAGCCAAACAGTGCAGCTATCCTCTTTGCAATGGAATGGGTTTGATTTTTCTCTCAGACAGCTGAATTTTAGAAGTTCTCATGTAATCACCTACCGAATAAATAACCTGCTAAGGAGGCGTTGTAGATGGACAGCCTGGTGGGCTGCTAGATTGCTTCTGAACCCTCGTTCCTGTGTGTTTCATACTTACTTAAATGCAGTCACTCAGTTCACAGACTGTAAGCAATCTGCCAGGATGTGTTCCTGACTGCCTGGTAGATCCTGGGCCCTGGAATGTGAGGCAGAAACATCACTTGTGGTCCAGAGCCACATGCTGTAGGAAAGTGGCCAGACCCAGGGTGCCTGCCTGGCTTCCTGTTCTCTTGGCCGGAGGAAGCTACAACTCAGGGCAGATGTAGTGATGCTATCTGCAAGCCCCCTGTGGTGTAGAAATTTTGGTCCACAGGCTTTCCTGTGCTCAGGGAAATGGTGTAGTAGTGGCCCTGGTTAGACTTGGTGATCTTGAAGGTCTCTTCCAACAATTGGTCACAGGCATTGGTGTTCAGAAAGCTTTGGAGTAAAGCTCTGGAGGGCTCAGTACTTTGTACCCTTTTCACCTGGGCCTTTTACAATATTTTTAGTATGAATTCCCTTTTTTTATTTCTCAAGGCAGCTAGAAGGGATTTCAATATTTCTTTGACTTACCTTAGGAAAAAAAAATAAAAGATGCATCTTTGAAAGCTGAAAAGTCCACACGATTTAATGGTCTTTAGATGTTTACATGGCTTTTTTAGTATCAGTGAAGCACATGAGGAGTAGGACAGAGCTTTCTTCCCAGGTATTTCATCTGGCAATAAGGAAGACTCTTTGGAGGTTACCTTTTAAGTAGCAGTATTGTAAGCTGCCAGAATTGTTCCTGTTAGAGCCTTCTGTGGGAAGACTTTGGGGTTTTGGTTGTCTATTTGTTAAACCCCCACGCACACCTTTTCCAAGCTGCTATGTGGAAGATGTATTAAGCCTGTATATATTTTAATATTTTTTTTCCTGAATATGTATTTAATTATTTCTGTTGATCAGGTCAGGAACTGGAACAGACTTGCTTGAAAACCTTCCCACCATTTGGTTTCTGCCATCTGATGTTCATCCCATGTTCAGCAGCAGCTGCTGGGTTTATGGTTGCAACACCCAAATGCTTGGGTGATCACCCACTCCGGTGCTAGCTAAGCCCCAGACCGTTTGGCATCTGGGTGGATTTGGGCACACTGAGGCCAACAGGACATAAGGTTACATGTCACACATGCACATCTCTGCTCTCAGCTCACCTAAATCAGCATGGTTGTGGTTTGGAACCATTTAGCAGATGTGAAATGCCAAGCTGGTTGTCATTGGCTGTCCACTTCCACAGCCACTCCAGCTGAACAATTCAAGCTGTAAGCAGTACTGATTCTTACTTCTTTTTTTATTTGTTATGCAGCCCCCCAAAGTGTCCTTTTGATTTTGTTAAGCTGTCACAAAAGTAGCTGTGACCTAGCAGGCACATGAAGGACAACTGGTTCCTGGTACTCGGCAGTTAACCTTGAGGTGAAGGAGAGTGGAAATTAGCATTATGATACCTGGAAGTTGAGATACACACTGGAAAGAGCGTGGGGAATAAGAGCTTTGCTCTAGCTTAGGAGCAGACCTGCGTTAGAGCATTTAGATAGAAGGTCCCGTAAGGCTGACACTGCTTTAGAGGACCAAACTCATTTTCTACAGCCTTCAACTTAATGTCTCATCAGACTACTGGGAGAGATTTTATTGTGCTGCAGCAGCTTATTTCTTTTATAACAAAATAATCCCCGTAGAGGCAGCATTCAGTGTGATAAGCTGAGTCATGGTCAGTCTTTGTAATGATTAATTATTTGCACATGAATTTTAGATTTGTCATGTATGCCTTTTCTCTGTGGTTGAACGTTGTGAGTAATTCCAACTCACGCTAGTGCAAGTGGAGCAGCTGCTACGAGTTTTCAGTGTTCCAAATAATGGAAGAAATTTTGCATGTAGGAAAAGAGGGCTTCATATCCTAAAGCTTTTGTATGGGGAGGGGGAGACTCTACACAAAGCCTTCCCTTTCCAAAGCAGCACAGGTGTTTCTTGGCTGCTCTCACTCACGACCTGTTGGAAGGTCTCAGAAATGGTCTTGTGTGTGCCTCTGTCCATTGTTGAATCCAGGAGGGCACAAGAGAGGCATAAATTGGCTGTAAAATTCCAAAGCCAAATACCACTGGTAGATATGAATTGCTTTTTCCTTGGCAACAGCAGAGCTCCTCGGAACTGTCAGTAGCAATGGACTGTGAACAATCTTGGTCAGTTCTGCAATGCGATTTCCTAAAATGTAATGGGTTTTAGAGGCCTTTTTCGTGCATGATTGAAGCTCAGAGAGAGAGGATGGGAGCAAGACCTTTTTATCTGGCAATATACTCCTTTAAGATTTGCAGCCCCTCTGAAAATCCAGCCTGTGCTGTGTGGGGTCAGAAGTACCTACCATAGCCTCTTATCTGAAAGGAGAGCAGCATTTCCTGGCTGAGCTAAGGCTCTCATATTTGCAAAATGATTCAAGAATCTCACTTGGAAAGCTGTGTCAGATGTTATTATGTACCTCCTTGTTCCAGATGACAAGAAGAAAATTACAGAAAGTAAGCCATCATTTTTGTGAATCAGAGCCCTCCCACTTCCTTACCCCTGCTTAGCAATTTTTATGCCAGAAAAAGGAAGGATTTATTTAAAATCACAACTGTCATGAATGATGATTCCCAGCCCACACCTGGCTTTAGGAATGCTACATTTCTCAAGCTTTAGGTGCATCTCTTTGCAGAAAGAAAAGTTGCACAACTCCTTTAATTTCACTACTTTAGGGAAAAGAATGTCTGTAGAAGGAACAAAGACCATCAAAGAACTGGGGTGGATTAGTTCAAAACCAGTCTGAAAATGTGACTTTCTTTTCTGTACAGTTGCTAATGTGCGATTGCCTCAGATGTCAGTTTAGATCTAGTCACCTTTTCACCCTCAGCACAAGATGCAGATACAAGACTGGATAACTAACCATGCTCCAGCTACAAGCTAAATATATCTCAGCGCTCTGGCTGGCCATGGAAATGATGAATGCAGTCCATTTTTCTTGGGAGCTCTGTGGTCTGTTTGGTTTCATCTCTGTGTAAGAGTTAGCTAAACACCCCTTTAATTTAAGAGAATGTTTCTCTTTTATTAAAAATGTGGAGAAGTGGCTCCCAGCTGCCTTGGGTAGCTGGCTAGGCATGAGAGTTTTTTGTTTGGTTTTTTTTTTCTGGCTCCTGAAGGCATTCCACTGTATGGATTAAATGCTGCTAGGGGGCCACTGTGTTTCCATGATGGTGCCAGGTGCATTTACAGCTTTGTGCAAGCAAGAGACGCCCATGTGCAGGGTCGTGGGTGCTGCACCCAGCCAGCCACTGGCAGCACCTATCTGGGGCTGTGTCTGCTGCTATGTGAACCCCTCTGAATTTCAGCAAAGAATTTTTTTTTTTCCCCAGCACTTTTTGTAATGGGGTCTCAGAAACATTTGCAAGTGCAGTAGGCACACAGCTCCACTGTGACAGGAGATAATCTTATCAAGGAGTAACCTGAGAGGGAGGTGAAGTGGCAGGCAGCGCTGCCTGCTGTGAGTGTAACACCCAGAGCCAGTTCTTGTTTGCTTTGGGCTTTGCTGGCAGGCTGCTGTCCCAGCTGCAGGGGAGATTTTTTGCATCATCCTGACTCCATATATAGTGAGTGGTGATCTCTGTGCTTTCAAAGGAGGATTTGGGGAGTATAAGGAGGAGCCACTGCTCCTCAGGACATAAACTGGAAGTGTAACATCTGAGTGTGATGAGGTCTCACCTCGTGTCTG
Organism: Psilopogon haemacephalus; assembly: GCA_013396835.1. Classification (NCBI taxonomy): domain Eukaryota; kingdom Metazoa; phylum Chordata; class Aves; order Piciformes; family Megalaimidae; genus Psilopogon; species Psilopogon haemacephalus. The sequence goes on from VWZI01022067.1 coordinate 964,840, forward strand.
TCTGTCTGCATCCATTCAGCGTTCAGAAAATGAGGAAGATGGCACAGCCACATCTCTCAGCCCTGTTGAGAGTAAACAGGACAATCTAGGTGCTTCTGAATGCCTCCTAATTATCAGTAGGTCTGGAGCCTCTGAGTAGCTTTTCCAAGTTTGCCTTGAGCTCTGTAAGAATCTAAAATCCCAGTTGCGTATCCCCCTGGCCGAGCATTGTGCTGTTACAGCTGCAGGTTAATGAGGAATCCCTACTTCATCTTCAGGGAGAAGGTGATTCTGGATTTCAGTAATTCAAAAATGGGTACCTTTCACTCACCATCTTCTGGCTTGCTCAGTCTGGTCCTGCTTCAAGCAGACACTTGAAGCCTGGAACCATTCCAGAGGTTAGCAGGAGTTTGGTAAACAGCACATTTGGGCTATTTTTAATTTAAGGAGAATACAGTTGAGGTGCTTTGTTGGGGTTTTTTGTTGTGTTTGTTTGGTGTGGTTTTTTTTCTTCTTTGTTTCTTTTGGTTTTTTTGGGTTTTTTAAAGTATTTTTACTTTAAACATTGAGTGTTTTTTTTTTCTTTAAAACAAAACAAGAACCCCCAGAATATTCCTGTACTGTTCTCTTGCTGCCTTTGCCATGTCTCTGCTGGCCCTTGGCAGCCTGTTCTGCCAGGCCTCCACAGACACTTCAGCTATGTCCTCCATGCTGCCCAGAGCATTCTCTGTTCTTGCTGCAGCTCCTGGGCAGACAGAATTAGCCTTGGAAATAGCTGTATGGCAGACAGAGAGGAGGCAGGGACTGGAGCTCATCTGTCTATCTACAGAAATATTAGCACTTCTTTCCAGGGAACTGGAATGAACCACAGTTAGCCTGCTTACATCAGAGATTAGTGTGTGAGCTGAAATGTAATCATACAAAAAGAAATATCCCAAAACCTAAAGATCATGGCTCATTGCTCCTGTCTCCAAGCTCTTGGGTCCAGTTGCTTGTTGTGCCAGAGAGAGTCTCTTTGTCATTCACAATTTTCTCTTTCCTTTTGAATTCCTTTCCTGACCAGTGAAGGCTTGGGGCTTGATTCTGCACTGTGAGCAGTTTGACAGCACTGCAATCCCAGCATCAGCTGCAAGCATGTGAGAGGTGTAACAGGCTCAAGAGTTTGGCCACCTGCCGCTGTGTACCGTCTCCGTTCTTTGCATATCATCTGAACATTTCTAGACGGCAAATGCTCCTCTAGGTTAGGGCTCATGGCAGCTGCACATGCTTTACAAATAAGGAGGAGTCCTTTGAAGTAAATGATGGATTTCTCTAGGGGAAGTCCAAGTGAAGGTTGTAACTTGGCCATGACCAAAAGCTTGGTCACAGGGCTTGAAGCAATGACACCGCAGCGTGTGGTGGTGAGGTCCTGGTGGTGCTGCTCTGGGACAGGTGAAAACTGAAAGGCAGGGAGGAGAAGAGCATGGTGCCCGTGCTGGGCAGTGGGTCTGCAGGCTTTGCAGTGTTTCTGGCTTTGGGCAGCCACCAGCTGGCGTGCAGCCTTGCTGTATCTGAGTGCCACTTATTGTTTACTCACCTACAGGCACGTTGGTTTTCTGGACAAAGTAGGGGCTGCACAAGTGACCTCCCTTGGCACACACGAGGAGATTCGTTAGCAAAGAGAATGACTGGCTTCAGGCAAAATGTTTTCCAATAGGTTGAACGCTTTAGATTTGGCTAGAATAGCTGGGGTTTGGATCCATCTTCAGTGCAGTATCCCTGACCACAGCTCTACCATGGCCCTTTCACCCACTGTTGAGAGAGACTGGCATGTGGGATTGAGCTGATGTAATTTAGCTCATCTCTAAGGGTTCAGTAGCCAGGGATTGCTGAAGTAATCACTCCTCCTCTACTCCCCACTGCAGAAAAGCCCTACAGGGCTTGTGCACTTCTGCTGCCTCTTGTCAAATCGCAGAGCAGGCAACACTCAACTCTAGTAATAGGTTTTTTGAACGTGACTAATTGGGCTTTTAAACAGGTCGGTTTCTTCCAGAATTTCTTGCTCACTTTGTTCTGCTTGCAGCTGTCCACTTGTGATGTGCTTTGTTTTCATGGCATCGCTTCAAACTCTTTGCTCACTTGCTTCACTCTTGTGATTTGCTACATAAAGTTTCCCATAGGATCCTGGTTTATTCCTCAGTTTTATTTGCCACTTGCTTCTGCAGGCACATCATGAAATTGCTTTTGTGTTTTGCACATGCAACACAGAGAAGCAGTTTGGTGATCCGAGTGCTGCAGGTGCTTTGCTGACCTCCTCCTTCTCAAGCAGTACAGGTACTCTGGAGATTTCTTGCGCTGGTTCTGCAGCTGGCCCATTCTTGCTGCCTGTTTGGGAAGTTGTGTTTGTTTTATTTTTAATACTGTCCTAGGGTGAAATACTTTTTCATGGTTTGTCAAACAAGATTATGAATTTGACTGAAACTGTGACTCATCTCAACCTCCTTTTTTTTCTTGTTAAGAACGATCCTAGAGAAAAGTGCAAATGAAAATGTCATATCTGTCATAAATAATGTAAAAATGACAGCCAGGAGGAGAGGTCTCCCAGACCCTCCTTTATCCACAGAAAATAAATGGGCTATGGAGGGCTGGGTGCAAAGTTTTATCATCCTCTGACTTCATCACATTTAAGTGTATGCATCACCCGAGTATGTAGGCCAATTACCTAATTCTTGCCTTTTATTCTGGAGCAAATATATATCATCATTCTTCAGTGTTTGGCAGGAACTGAGCATCTGAGCTTATAGCTCCTGATCTTTGTTGATTCTCTGAACATATTTTATCTCCCTGATACCTTACTTCCAGAAGCAATGCTATAGGCAGAGTGCAATTAAATTCTTTGCAATTAAATTCTTTGCTCTCTGTTTGGTCAGGAAGCCACTTGGAAAGATTTCATGTCTTTAATGAAGCAACAGTAAAATATTAAATCCTTGACAGTTCTTTAGCACACAATACACAATGCTGTGATAAACAGTTGGCAGTGTGGAGACTGTGGGTCAGTGGGCTGAGGCCAATGGGATGAGATTCAAGAGGACCAAGTGCAGGCTTCTACCCTTTGGGCACAACAACCCTGTGCAGCTACAGCCTGGCAGAGAGGGACCTGGCAGTGCTGAGTGACAGCAGCTGGGCAGGAGCCAGCAGTGTGCCCAGCTGGCACGGGAGGCCACTGGCATCTTGGCCTGTGTCAGGGACAGTGTGGCCAGCAGCACTAGGGATGTCTTTCTGCCCTGTGCTCACCTCCAGCACTGTGTGCAGCTCTGGGCACTCACTGCAAAAGAGATCTTGAGGTGCTGGAGCGGGGCCAGAGGAAAGCAACGAGAGTGGGGAGGAGGCTGGAGGGGAAGGCTGATGAGGAGAGGCTGAGGGTGTTCAGCCTGGAGAAGAGAAGACTTAGAGGGGACCTTATCACTCTCTACGACTACCTGAAGGGAAGTTGTAGTCAGGTGGGGGTCAGGCTCTGCTCCCAGGCAACTTGTGACAGGACAAGAGGGCATGGCCTGAAGCTGCACCAGGGGAGGGTCAGGTTGGATACTGGGAAGCACTTCCTCACGGAAGGTGTGGTTAGGCACTGGGATGGACTGCCCAGGGAGGTGCTGGAGTCATCATGCCTGGAGGTCTTTAAGAACAGACTGGAAGTGGCACAGGGTGGCATGGTTTGGGTGATGTCGTGGTGTTGGGCCAGAGGCTGGACTCATTGATTTCGGAGGTCTTTTCCATCCTTGGTGATTCTGTAAGAGAATTGTGTTGCCAGCTGCAAACATCTGGTTTCAAGGGCATGCTCAAATACTAGCCCAGTGATGAGGTAAGAATGTGTTATACATGTAGTGATCAGAACTCTTGAATTTCATGTTAGTGCCTGTTACAAAATGTGGTGGGGAAACTGGTGGAAACAAACATTCCTCCTCTCCTCTTTTCTCTTTAAGGAGGAGAATCTTACTGGGGAAAACCTTTCAAAGATGAGTTCAAGCCCAATTTGTCCCACACAGGACGTGGTGTTCTCAGTATGGCAAATTCAGGACCCAACACAAACAAATCCCAGTTGTAAGTAGTCACTTGCTTTTTGTGTTTTATTGTTTCCCTCTAGATGTTATGTCTTACTCTGTAAAGAAAACAAATGACATTTTATGAGCTGCTCTTTAAAGTTCAGTCTCTCGACTGCTGCATATTGAAATCAGTGTAGCTGCAGCTGCTGTTGCCCAAGCCAGGAGCAAAGTGGAGCAGCGCAAGCAGGCCTTTAGCTTTTTTATATCAGTATTTTTTTCTCTTTGTTCCTTTTCTTCAGCACCCCTGCTGTATCACACAGTCACAGGTTGGCAAAGCCCCTCAGGACCACCAAGTCCAACCCATATCCCTACTCTGCAAGGCTCACCCTAAACCATATCCCCAAGCACCACATCCAAACGACTTCTAAACACCTCCAGGTTTGGTGACTCCACCACTTCCCTGGACAGCTCATTCCAGTGCCTGACCAACCTTGCTGTTGGCTTTTTTTCCCCTAATATCTAGTGTATCATCACACCTCTCCACTCTGTTTAAATTTAGCCCCACGCCAAACTTCTTGAAAAGGCTTAATGAAATGGAACAGGCACTCTGTGGAAATGCTTTCACGCTCCTGGTTTCTAAACAAATGAGAACAGCTCTGCGCTGTCGAAATGTGGAGAACACAGAGGCAGCAGAGTGCCGGCTCTGGGACTGAGAATGGTTTGTTTATCGATGTACAAGAGCAGAATGAACACTAAAATGAGCAGGGAAAATGAAGAAACAGGGAGAACAACAAATGACATGTAAAGATATGAAGCTGTAATAACCTTCCTTATGTGTTACATTAATACAGGAGTTGACCTGCAGTCTTTTGAACTTGTTCTGTCTCACTTGGAGGCAACTGTTCATTGGTTGCTCTCTAACAGTAGAAAAAGTTGCTTATTAATTGGGAGTCCCAGGGAAGAGGATACGTGTTTGTGTACAGTGCTGCCTGTTGGGCCTGGGGAGGGAGGCAGGGAAAAGTTTCTTGCTGTTGGTCTTCCCGACACTAAGCATTATTAGGGCTTGTAAACTGTGCAGGAGTGTGGTTAGCATGAGTTAGACACAAATGCTTTGTCTCAGGGCCTTTAATAGGCTTCCTCACACACTTAAAGCTAAGCACATATTGGGATCGAGTTGCAGCCAGTGTGTTACTGCCAGCACTCAGGTGCTATATCAGGAGAGAGCAGAGGGTCTAGAAACAGAAGCTACAGAGACAGTTCAGGAGTGCTGTGCCAGAGTCACATCATCTGCTGCTGTGAATGTGCTTCTGTGCTTCCCTTAAGTTTGCAAATGAAATATGAAATTCCTTTATATGTGAAGTCTTTGAGAGCCTCCAGCTGCCCATATTTGTAAAGTTCCTTAGACAGTATTTAGACACTTTTGGCAACTGTTGGGTCCTTAGGGACTGGGTGAATGGCTCTCCCCACACACGATAGGCACTGCGGTGCTGTGAGCTGGCAGCCCTGGCTGAGGTGTTGCTGGAGTAATGTTTAGGACTGAGTTATGGTAACTCCATTACCCTTACTTTTAATTTGACTGTGGATGAGAAACTTTATCTGCATGTTCAATGCTGCTCAGATTTTTTATATTACAGTGCTGCATAACTGACCACTTGATGACCTGAAGTGCTGGGTATCTGGCACCAAAGTGGGGCAAAGACCTTTGCACAAGGCTGAGTTGTACTCTTTGCCCTTTGTAGGAGTTTGCATTCTGCACAGTGGCTCTAAGCTTTCCTAGAGCAAGCTATGGATTGTCTGGCAGATTGCAGCCCCTCCAGTTTGCAACCATATAACTTCCTGAGGCAGCTGCTTATATGGAAAAGTGCTTCTGGAATGCTTCTATATTTTTAGCTGTCTCTCATGTAGTGTAGCAGATGGAGACAGGGAGGAGAGCCAACACTCCGTGTCCAGCCAAAATGGGCCAGTGTGGTCTGCAGGCCACAGTGTGGAAACCTCTGTCTCGTAAGCTGGTATCCAAGTCTTCCAAAGAAGCATTAAGCTTTAGAGAAAAGTTTCCGTAATAAGGGTTGCTTTGGATTGGCTGCTTCAATTCACATGCTTGAAAATACAACCCCAATTATAAGTCCAATTAATTAAAAATCTAGCTTTCACAGGTTTTCATCCCTTCTGGCACTTCCAAGTGTTCTGCTGCCATGCTTGTATCCAAAGCAGAAATTTGCTGTCTCCAGAGGACAAATGGATCCCCAAGAGGCCAAGTCAAGGAAAGAGGCAGATGTTCAGATTGTTTGGACTTTGTGCAAGCCACCATGTTTGAAGTACTGTTTAGAGCCATTTGTAAGATGTGAAAATGAGAAGTCAAAGGTTCAGAAATCCAAGATGAAACAGAGGAGTTAAAGGATGTTTGGCCCAGAAAGGAGCCAGAGGGAGCTTGTCTTCTCTCAGAGAGCTTACAACTTTGTGGTTTTGAGCTTGGAGAAGAGGGGGCTCTGGGGACACCTTAATGCTGCTTTCTAATACCTGAAGAGATCCCACAGGAAGGCTGGCAAGAGACTTTTCATGAGGGTGTCTAGAGACAGGACAAGGGGAGTGGTTTGAAGCTGAGGGAGAGCAGGGTTAGACTGGAGGTCAGGAAGAAATTCTTCTGTATGAGGGTGGTGAGACTCCAGAATAGGCTGCCCAGTGAGGTTGTGGATGCCCCTTTCCTGGAGGTGTTCAAGGCCAGGTTGGACGAGGCCTGGATCAACAAAGTCCATTTGAGAGGTGTCCTTGCCCATGGCAGGGAGGTTGGAGCAGTTACCTCAAGTCCTGCCTGGCTGTTGTTGAATGCCAGTGAGTCAGTTTGCTAACTGTTATGTCTTTATTCATTCCAGCTTCATCACGTTCCGCTCTTGTGCCTACCTGGACAAGAAGCATACAGTTTTTGGAAGGTAAGTGAAGGATGTTAGGCACGCTCTCCTGTATGTCTGAAGCCCAAGGAGAGGAAGCTACTGGTTCTTGCCATTGAACTGGAGCAAAATCCTGTTTCACAATCCAGTTCTCTTGGTCATGAGGAAGTGGCCAGCACTGCTTCAGTGCCAGTCTTCAAACTTCTCCTTTTATTCTCCTTCCATCCCTGTAAGTTGCCTTACTTCCCTTCTGTGGGTGGCCCTCCAGGAAGTAATCATAATTCTCTACCCAACCATGTTAATGTTTGTGCATGCTAATTGCTGGGACACAAGAGATTACCTCTTCCACACTGCTTTCGTCCTCTTAAGAGCTGTCATCCAGGAAATTAGTTACAACAGGGCGATCACAGAGCTTCTGCATAGGCTCCTCTAGCACCTTTTGTTCTTTTTTTTTCCCCTTTTTTTACTCTACTTCTTTACTTTTACTCCTGACAGTTACCATTGGTATGAAATCAGTGTGTTTGTGTGCACAGGTGTGTGTATGTACAGAAGTGTTTATGTGTATGTAGAAAGATGCTACCAATGCCAAGGCAGCAGGGAACCTGCTTCCAAAACCTTTTCCTTCCAGAAGTCTTTTCCAGTCAAGCCCTCACATGCTAAAGATCAAGATATTTATTACAAAAGATATTACAAAATCTTTATGTTACAAAATCTCTGCTTCCCCTGCTGCAGGTTTGTGGTATTTACTGTGTCATGCAGAGCTGTGCAAACAAATGCCTGGGTGCAAACGACAGGAAGGGGAGTTTTGCTAAGCCTGCCTTATTGGTAGCTCCTGAGGGTTTTACAGGCAAGTGTCTTACAATGATGTTGTTAACCTGAGCTTGCCACCTCCTCAAGTAGTGTTTGGGTTAGGACAGCTCAGCTGAAACTGGGATGCAATCTGGCTGCAGTGAGCATCTTGTATAGTCCTCCAGTGTCTTTGCTTGTTTCCCCAGGATGCTGCAGTTTTACTATAATTCACCAGAAAGAATTGAGAGAGAAGCAGAACTCACTGCAGTGCTCCCAAGAGCCTTCACACCATGTGCCACATCTCAATACCTTAGGAGCAAAATAGCTCAAGTGATGTTTCACACTGTACACTGCCCTTTAGAGAGGAATTCCTTCTGTCCAAGTAGATCTGGTTCAGTGTATAGAGAAGAAATTTGCACACTTTTAGCAAAGACTCTCTAATTTTTTAATTGTCCTTTGCTGCTTGGGAATCACAGAAGCTTAGAGGTTGGAAGGGACCTCCAGAGATCATTGAGTCCAGTCGCCCTGCCAAGGCAGGAAATGCAAACTTAACTGCCAGAGTAAAGAAGTGGTTCTGCTTTTTCAGCACTGCAAATGTTCTTAGCTGAAATACAGAGGAAAATCATAAAATATGCTGGTTTAGAATCATATTTGGCTCCTTGCATGAAAACATCATCATATGAACACAGAGCAGGTGAATTTCCCCCTGGACTGTCTTGCATGAAAATTAAGAATGTAAAAAAATGAAGATACTGGATAGATCCATTCCAGTCACTGTATTAATCTACAAAGTGAATACTTGAATAACTGAATTTACTCACAAATTGAAGAGTCTGATGTGTGCAGCCCTTAGGATCTCTATTCTGTCATTAAAATCCTTCAGCTGTTTTTACCTTGCATTTGTTTTTAAAAGCCAAAATATTCCAGAGATTGCATCTCATCTGATCTCAGACTGTAGAGCACAATAATGTCTGGGAAGCATATCTGGGAATAATATCTAGGCGTAAGAATAGAAGGAACCCCTGCCATCAGAATTCTTTGTTTCTTTGAATGTTAAAGTTGATTGTCTTGATTGGATGCTTACTGGCCTGTTGTGACTTTAATATAGATTTGAGGATTACTTATTTCAGTTAATATAAAAACCTAAATGCCCTGACCTCAGCTGTTTCCATGCAACTTTGGTTCATGTCGGTGAGTCTTTGAGAGCAGAATTTGACCTGTCTCTGATTTGTGTGGAACTTTTCAACTGTTTACTCCATAAAGAACAATGAGAGAAAGCAGCCATTCCCCACTGTTTTCTCTGTGTAGGATAAAATATTGCAGAGTTCATTCTCTGGAGCTGCATCTTGTTCATGTCCCCACTGGTCTGAAGCACTTTTTTTTGCATAGTAGCAGCTATTAGTATTGGATGTTTGGCTGTTAGGTCTCTTTGGCAAACACAGCAGCTGCAGGCAGGGGCACTAGGGAGAGGTGTCACGTCTCAGGAGAAGGCTGGGGCTGGAGGATGGGAAAGGTGTCTTGCTGTGATTGTCCTGCCCACCATGGCAGTAATGAGGACATGGAGATAATTTGACTTTGATGGGGAGCAAGAACAAAGACAGAGAGGGAAAGAAGAATGCCTTCCTTTGGAGCTGTGTTGCAGGCTGCATGGATTTCCTTCTCCAGCAGAGCTGTCTAGATTAAATTAGTAATTACCATTTCTCTTGATTTAGAAAGTGATGTAATTAACATGGAAGCTAACTGGTGGCTTTTGTTGGCTTGTAAGAGGATTAATTTAGAAACTCGAGTGACGTAAAGCAAGATGCATTTGCTCTGCAGAGAGTGGATGAGAAGCATCTGCAGGGGACTGCTGCGTGGGGAGGGTCCCATCTGCTGCTGTGGGGGGTCTGCCCCTTAGCCATGCTGTCACTGGGAGCTCAGCTGTTGCATGAGCTGGGTGAGCTACAGGGGTATTATGGCCTACAGTTACAGTAGACTCACATTCCTGGCTGATGTTTTAGGAAGTTTAGATGAGAGCACATCCCAGCCATGCTCTGACTTTATTTTCTAATATTCCAATGGTTCACAGCTCTAGATTATGTTTCTCTGTCTGCTTATAAAGGGCAGGAGCTGTGAACCACTCCTGCCCTTTATAAGCAGACAGAGAAACATAATCTCTGTCCCAGGGAGCTGTGTAAGTGCTAAAAAGAGTGCATATAGATGCAGGGTAGTTACAACAGTGAGGCCTTTCAGCCTGCCTTGCACCAACAGTTTGCACTTTCTTCAGCACCAAGGAAAAAGAAAGTCCCAGGAAGAACAGCTTTGGGGATGGTTTTAGAGAGCCTGTTCCAAAGCTAAAGGGGCACATAAAGAAGTGCATGTTTAAAATAATGGGGGAAGGTGATTGAACCATGCAGATCAGCAGGAGGAGAGAAATGCTGCCTCTGAATTTGGGAAGATTTAAGACAAGCAGAGCATGATGGGCTTGGAAGGGAGGGCAGGTTTCGAGTGTGTGGTGTGATAAAAAGAAGGGCAGTAGAGGGAGTGAAGTGAAAAGTGCTGTGGTGAGAGTGGCCAAGCTGCAAATAAGCTGGGCAGCACCTCTGTGTTTATCAGTCAGAAACTGAGGAAAGGATGTGGGAACTGAGACAGGAGATGAGTGCATGGAGGACAGCTTTCCCCAGCTTGTGCTTTGAACCGTCCCTCGAGGCTTCTGCTGCTCGTTCTTCGACTCTCTTGTTCCTGGAATTAATGAACAAGGTGGTTTGCGAAAACCTCAGGCTTGCTCACCTTGGTCAGTAGCTGACATGCACTTCTCTTTTGTTCCCTCCCCCTCAGAGTTTTCTTTCTCTGGATTAGTATCACTCTGGTGCTAAGAATTCCTTCATGTGTTCAGTGCTTTCTATTGCAGTTCTGTAGAACAAGGCAATGAAATTAACTCCTGCCCTCTAAAGCAGATAGCTACATAAAGCCAGCTCCCAGGGACGGTTAAGTAACAGTTAAGTTACAGTGTCTGTTTCCACTTCCCTCTGTGATTTGAATCATTGAACCCCAATAGCTTCACCAAGGGCAAATCATGCCTGACTAATTTGGTGGCTTTCTATGCTGAAGTTACAGCAGCAGTGGGCAAGGGAAGGGCAACTGATGGCATCTACCTGGACCTGAGTAAGGCCTTTGACTCTGTCCCACATGACACCCTGGTCACCAAACCGGAAAAACAGGGACTTGATGGGTGGAGCACTGCTGGTAAAGGAATTGGCTGGATGGTCGCACGCAGAGAGTGGTGATCAAGGGCACAGTGTCCACCTGCAGCCCAGTGCCAAGTGGCTCCCTCAGGGGTCAGTGCTGGCACCAGTGCTGTGTGACATCTTTGTCAGTGCCATGGGCAGCCTCAGCAAGTGTGCAGCTGGCACCAAGCTGTGTGGCACAGGAGACTTGCCAGAGGGCAGGATCAATCCAGAGGGACCTGGACAGGCTGCAGAGGTGGGCCCAGGCCAACCTTATGAAATTCAACAAGGCCAAGTGTAAGGTCGTGCAGCTGGGTGGGTGCAATTCCAAGCACAAATCCAGGCTGGGTGGCGAGTGGCTGAGAGCAGCCCTGAGGAACAGGACTTGGGGGTCTGGGTGGATGAGAAGCTCAACATGAGCCTGCAGTGTGCACACACAGCTCAGACAGCAACTGTGTGCTGGGCTGCAGCAAGAGAGGCATTACCAGCAGGGCAAGGGAGGGGATTCTGCCCCTTTACTCTGCTCTTGTCAGACCCCACCTGGAGTACTGTGTGCAGTTCTGGAGCCCCCAGCACAGGAAGGACATGGAACTGTTGGAGAGAGTCCAGAGGANAGGGGGGCCTACAGGAGGGCTGGGGAGGGACTGTTCACAAAGTCTTGTAATGACAGGACGAGGGGGAATGGGTTCAAACTGGAAGAGGGGAGATTTTAGAATGGATATTAGAAGGAAGTTCTTCACAGTGAGGGTGATGAGACACTGGAATGGGTTGCCCAGGGAGGTTGTGGCTGCTTCTTCCCTGGAGGTGTTCAAGGCCAGGCTGGATGAGGTCTTGAGAAACTTGATTTAGTAGGAGGTGTCCCTGCTTATGGCAGGGAGTTGGAACTGTATGATCTTTGAGGTCTCTTCCAACCTAAACCATTCTATGATAATAGCTTCTAAGCTGGCAAAGCCAGGTTCTTGTTGCTCTTCTGCTTTAGTACTTCTGAAGAATGGAGAAATCGTGTGCCAGAAGAGCTGATTCTGTTGCTGAATCTGTGTAGGGAGCCTGACCTGCAGAGTCTGCCCTCCAGGGTAGCAGTGAAGAGCGAGGTGGGAACATAAACCAGGCTGCCCTGTGGCAGCTGTGGCCACAGCATCCTGCAGCACAGGACTGCACCAGGGCTGCTGTCCTTCCCAAAATCAGTGGTGTGATCTCTGAAGAGCAGCATGTGCCAAAGCAGAGAAGTCCTTAGCTGCCAGGTTCAGCTGTCAGGACTGGTTTCAAAATGCCTTTTTGCAAGCTGTTTTATTTTTGCAGTACCTGTCATTGCTGTGTCTTGCCTGCTAGGTCAGGCCCTTGTGATGTTCCAGCTGCAGCCTGGTTGCACGTTCAGACTGGGTGTATACATGGCACATACTTTGTCCTGAGTGTACTTGTTTGTGCATGCATATATCACTTTCTCTCTCTCTCTCTGTATCTAAGTGTGTATTCTCCATTTTGTGAAAGTAACCTTGAGAGCAGACTGTGTTTACACAACAGCAATGTTCCTTTCTGGTTTCTGTTGCTAGCTTTTTAAAGAAGTCAGGTCCATTTGTTCTTGTATCATCTTCTGACCAGGAAACTACCCCCTTGGACCACTGCCATCCCCAGCCTTGCACAAGGCTTAGTTCCTTTAAGTCTTCTAAACACAGATATGAGAAGTAGGAAGTCCCTGTGTGAGTGCCTGTGGAGACTGCTGGGGAGCTGAGGTTTGCTCTCAGGGCAGCACCAACGCATGTTCAGCAAGGCTTTTGCTGGTGTATTGCAAGTGGATAGGACCTCGCTCCAGATATTTCACTTACACTTAATGCAAGGACACTGACAGTGGTTATGAAGTGAGGTTATTGGTTTGCATAGAAGAGCTTTAAAAGGAAGTAAGCTTTTAAATAACACCTCTAAATTTGAAATGCAAAGGTTTCCAGGGCTAACTTAGCTTGGTTTTCAAGAAAGCTGAATTGCACAATGAAGGGCACATTTTTGTTTTCATTACTATGCTAACAGAAAAAACCCAACCCCAACCTAAATGTAGCTCCCTCGTTGTCCATGCTTAGATGTAATGCAACATTTATCAGGCTCCTCTAAAAATACAAGCTGTCTCAGAGATGCTGAGCTAAATATACAGTTGAGATCATCATTTCTCTGTTCAACATCTACTGGAAGTGCACAGCAAACCCTCAATTTCACCATCTCTTCTCATGGAAGTGGTGTCTTGAAGACCTTGTCCTTTTCAGCATGGAATGGCATCTCAGCATCTGTCTAACGCTGGCTTGGCTGACTGCGGACAAAGCTTTTGTGGCACCTGGTAAAGCGTAGAGTCAGACGCCACAGAAAAGGTTAAACCTGTTTCTGCCCTTCCCTGCTGTGCTCCCAGCTTAGCACAGTGATGTTGCATGAAGAAGACTTCACACTGTGTGAGCTGTCACCCGCTCTGTAACACAGTTAGCACATCTGAGGGGTGCAAAGGCAGAGTGCTCTGAACTTTGGGAGTCTGAATTTTGTGTTTTGTTTTAATGAAAATGATGAACAGCTTTGATTACAGAGTCACAGATTGCATTGCCCTCGAAGGGCATCTTGTCCAACCCCCTGTAGACAGCAGGGACACCTCCAATCAGGCTGCCCAGGGCCACATCCAGTCTGATCTGGAATGTCTCCAGGGACAGAGCCTCAACCACATCCCTGGGCAGCCTCTTCCAGTGTCTCCCCACCCTCATAGTGCAGAACTTCCTCTTGATGTCCAACCTAAGCCTCTTCTGCTCCAGATTCAAACCACTGCCCCTCATCCTATCACCACAGGCTTTCACCTTCTAAACAGTCCCTGCCCAGCCCTCCTCTAGGTCCCCTTCAGGTACTGGAAAGCTACTCCCTGAGAAACCCTAACACTCTGAGATGGGCACCATCAAGGAGTCACGTTTCCACAGCTTGCTTGATTAATGTGTAGGGTGATGTTCACAATCAGATCTTGCCCTTCTTGCATTTTGATTGTTACTGATGAAATCCTGGCTTTGGCTGCACCTTCCAAGTGCTCCCTGAACAAAAGTGACTACTCAGTTACTTCCTGTTCCTCTGGTCACAGCTCTCTTCTCTAGCTGGTGGTTGGCATTCAATTTAGTTTTTTCTGTTTTATTGGTGTTGTGGTACTGTCTAAGGACACAAAACTATATTGAGAGCTGGTGATGTTGACGTTAATAAGCCTAGAGGTGCTCTGCAAAACCTTAGAGAGTGCAGGGACAGGAATCTGCTGGAGACAGTCCAAGTGAGGGCTGTGGAGATGATGAAGGGGCTGGAGCACTGCCCTGTGAGGAGGGGCTGAGGGACCTGGAGCTGTTTGGCCTGGTGAAGAGAAGACTTAGAGGGAATCTGATCAATGGTAATAAATATCTGAGGGCTGGGAGTCAAGAGGGACGCGACAAACTCTTCTCAGTTGCATCCTGTGACAGGACGAGAGGCAATCGATGTAAACTACACAGAAGTTCCACCTCAACATGAGGAAGAACTTCTTTACTGTGAGGGTCACAGAGCCCTGGCACAGGCTGCCCAGAGAGGTTGTGGAGTCTCCTTCTCTGGAGACCTTCAAGCCCTGTCTGGATGTGTTCCTGTGCAACCTGTGCTAGATTGGATGGCGCTGCTCTGGCAGGGGCGTTGGATTTGATAATCTGTGGAGGTCTCTTCCAGCCTGTGATCCTGTGACACTGAGAGCTGGTGATGTTGACATTAATATGTCTAGAGACGCTCTGCAAGATCTTAGAGAGTGCAGAGGTGTAAAAAGAAATGGCAATTTTGTGTTTTGGAGACAAGAAGCTAATAAAAAAAGAGAATTGGATGCTCTGCGGGCATAACGAGTTTGTCTTCTACCCCTTAGCCTTTTTTGTGATCATCTCAAAACAGACCGTTTAGGTCATTTACTGCTGACCTGTGAATGCCACTTCTGTCACAGCCCTTGTGAAATGTACAAGTGACAAAGTATTGCAAATAGAGTTTAATTAGCATAGCAACTGCCGATTGATGAGCTTCCCCAAAAGGCGTTAGGGCTAATATTGTGGGAGGTCTAGCGATGGGCTGAGGGATTACTCAGCCGAGAGTGCCAGTGCATAGCTGAGCTGTCTATTGCAAATGATCAGAACCTCATTGAATTAAAACATACAAGCAGATAATGAGTGGAGCTGGTGGCTAGAAAATCCTGCAGTATTAAATCAGAAGTTTCCTTTAGGGGCAGTTAAAATACAGTGTGTGTATCTGAGGCTGTGTGTTAGTCATCGGCGTTGTGAGCGACTCTGCTGTTGGCCCGGAGGAGGAGTTTTGAAATGGAGTTACTGTTAGGAGCTTTCCAGAGTTCATGCAGGGTCTTCAAGCCCTGTGCAGCTTTCCCCAGTGTGCTTCCTCTAGGTGCTGATAAACGAGGCTGTTCTAGCCTGCATGCATGGTTTTAACTGCTCTTAAAAGCCACAACCTGGTTGCAGAGCATCGACAGGCCCTTGGGGAGAAGTCTGGAGGAGAGCAGCAGCAATGAGACGTTAGCAAGGACAGCTCTGCTCGGGTCATGTGCTGAGCAGCGGGCTCCCGTGGTGCCTGCCCCAGCCTGTGGGGCAGCAACAAGAGGTAGTGGTGCTGCACTGAGCACAAGGGGTGTCAAATGAGGAGGAGCTACCTGCCTCTCAGACGACATTTGGTTCGTGTGGGTCCTGGGACGAGTGTGTGAGCCACGTAAATAGTGTGGTGTGGACTGTTAGTAGCAGAGCTGATGGTCATGGATGTCTCTTGGTGCCAGCTGGGCAGGCTCCTGCCAGGACTGGAGAAGACCAAACACCTGCAAAACTGAGGTGTCACAGTGTAAGTGTGTAATTGTGTCAAACACCTGTGAGGGTTATGCCTTTTTGGTC
The DNA here is from genome assembly GCA_013396835.1 of Psilopogon haemacephalus. Lineage (NCBI taxonomy): Eukaryota > Metazoa > Chordata > Aves > Piciformes > Megalaimidae > Psilopogon > Psilopogon haemacephalus. The sequence continues at coordinate 980,616 of VWZI01022067.1, forward strand.
AAGGTATCATACGAAGGTAGAGTTGGGTGAAGAAACCCTGGAGACGCTCCAGCGGTTTCATTTCAGTGGCTATTTCTGCCACTCCATCTGCCCTCAGCACCCAGCCTGTGCTGCCACCCGAGCACCAGGCCTGCCAGCAGGCAGGCTTCAGGACAGCTGCCACCCCACTGAGGCTGGAGGGTTGCTCACTTTTGTGCTTGCAGCCGTGTCCTGGGGGCAGCCCAGGGGCTCCTTGCTGGCCAGCTCCTGCCCTCTCCACCAAGCTCCCAGCCCCAAACTCCGCTGGCTCCAGGAGCAATGTTTCAGAGAGTTGTGGCTGCTTCTCGCTGCCCCACAGCCATTGAGCAGGGGCTGTACTTTTGCTCCTGGCTCTGTTCAAGCAGCTGTGGTCCAACAGCAGTCTGCTTTGCTGAGGGATCTGGATCATCTTTATTTACTGCTCTTCTAAATATAGCTCTTTTCAAATTTAATTGGGAGTGATGATGTGGAGAAAAGTGTTAAATGCCCTGGGACCAAGATCCCATCCCAGCAGGAGCCCCCTGGAAATGTAACTGACTCAGTGTTTCCTATTTAAAATTAGATTTTGACACCTGGCAGCCAGTTTTATTTCGTGTGTGCTGTGTTTGCTCCGCGGCCTTCTGGTTTTTCAATCAAAATATCACCACCTTCCAGCAGTCTGTTCCATGGACACTGCTGTCCCTGTGTACCACAGCTGTTGTCTCAAGGATGGAGGACTGTTTGGCAGATTGTTTTCCACAAAACCTTGTTGATTGCCACTACTTATTTCCTTTCTTAATCATGTCCTGTCTTCGCTCTTCCATTATTTTGCTGGGATGGGTGCCAGGATGTCAGGCTTAGACTTATCTGGGGCACTCCATTTATCCTTTCCAAACATCCTTTTCTGGAACTTTCCCATTGTTCCATTCCTTTTTTTTTTTTTTTTAATGAACATGCATGAGTCCAGAAAGTCTTCAGCCTCTCTTAAACATTTTTTAAGGAACTACTTGAATATGTTGACTCAAAATGAGAGGCCAGGGATCGAATGTCCTCGTGCACAGATTGCCATGCAAAGTGCCCCAGCATCAGCTCATGGCTGTGACTCCATGCTCTGCATTTGCCCAGAGTCCTCACAAGCTGGTGGTTGTGGTGTGTGTTTTACAGAACCATAGAATGGTTTGGATGACCTCCAAAGGTCATCCAGTCCAACCCCCCTGCAATCAGCAGGGACATCCTCCCCTAGAGCAGGCTGCTCTAAGCCCTGTCAAGCCTCACCTTGAATATCTCCAGGGATGGGGCCTCAGCTACCTCCCTGAGCAACCTGTGTCAGTGATCCACCACCCTCATGGTGCAGAACTTGTTCCTAACATCCAATCTAAGTTTCTTCTCCTCTCATTTCAAACCTTTGTCCCTTGTCCTGTCCCTGCAGGCCTTTGCAATCATTCTGTCTGCAGCCTTCTTGTAGCCCCCTTCAGGTACTGTCAGGCTGTTTTAGGTCTCCCTGGAGCTTTCTCTTCTCCAGGCTGAGCACCCCCAGCTCCATCAGCCTGTCCTCCTAGCAGAGGTGTTCCAGCCCTTTGATCATTTTCGTGGCCCTCCTTTGGACTTGCACCATCAGGTCCATGTCCTTGCTGTGCTGAGGGTTCCAGGGCTGGAGGCAGTACCCCAGGTGAGACCTCAGCAGAGCAGAGGGGCGTGATCCCCTCTCTCCATCTCTGGCCACACTGCTTCTGATACAGCCCAGATGCCATTGGCCTTCTGGGCTGCAAGTGCCCACTGCTGGCTCCTGTCCAGTTTGTCACCCACCAGCACTCCCAAGTCCTTTTCCACAGGGCTGCTTTCAACTTCATCATCCCCCAGCCTCTGTTGTTTTTGGACCTGTCCTTTGCTTTCTGCATTACTGATGTTACTGTGGACACCTCTGTCACTACTGCCCCATAGTGCTGTAGTTACAATTCACTTTCTTCTTCATATCACTCTTTGGTCTGCCACAGAATTTGGCAGGGTTGGAGGTGGGGGGAAGTTAAAAATCAGAAGATAATGAAAATATTTTTACTTCCTTGACCAGGTCTGTTGGGTTGTTGATTCTCCCAAACATGATGGTTTATAAATCTGCTGGTGTAATGGATAGAAATTAGATATATGGGTTTTAGGGAACATTTTGAGTGCATTGTGACAGCTGGAATTTGTGTTCTTCCTCTTTTAGGGTAGTTGGTGGCTTTGAGACTCTGACTGCTATGGAGAATGTGGAAAGTGACCCAAAAACAGACCGTCCTAAGGTAGATGTGAAGCACCAGGGACTATGCAGGGGGGAGCCAATGCATTTGGCCTCATGGCAATGCAGTTCAGCTGTTGATGCCTCCCTAAAAGCCAGACGTGGGGGAGGTGGCACAGCTTCAGCAGCAGCCTGATTTGCAATCCTTCTCTTCTGCTCCCAGGAGGAAATACGAATCGAGACAACAACTGTTTTTGTGGACCCATATGAAGAGGCAGATGCTCAGGTGAGGAGAGTTTGGTTGGTTAGTTTTTCTGAAAGGCCAAAGCTCTTCTTTGGAGACCGTTGCAACTTAATGCCTTTCCTTTCAACATGGGCAGCCCCCTGGCACATATAGTTGCAAGCTAAGATTAAACAGCTGCCACTCAGCAGTGCCTTGTGTGCCAGGATCGCTGCTGCTCTTTGAGCAGAGAGGTCTTGTAACTGAGTCTGGCACAGCTCCCAGTCCATCATGCTTAGGATGGCTTCTTTCACAAATGCTCACAGTAGCTGTGGGTAGCTGCAGGTGGGAAGAGAGACAAGTCCTGTGCTGAAGGCTGCAGACAGCCTGTTTGTAGCAGCCCTTGAGGCCTGTCTCCTAAAGCCTGCCCTATAATCAGAGTAGTGCTGATTGCTGGTTTAGAGTGCTTTAGAGCTTCAAAGATTTGTAGGCATTTTCTCCTTACTCTGAAATAGCTCTTGCAACAGATTGCACTCTCTGCTACCCACAGGTTGCTGCAGAAAGAGAGAAGGTCCAGCTGGAAGAAGCAGCAGCCAAAACAAAAGCTGAGGTGCTCCCACCAGTGAAAGAGGTTGAGACTCCTAAAACATACCGAGAGGGGATTGGGAAGTACATCAACCTGGCTGCAGCGTGAGTTCCCTGCCCACCCGTCCTTTGTTGAGCCTTTTACTTGTCTTTCCTGATAGACACTGGCCCTGTCCAGTGCCGTTGCTCAGATGATTGCTTTATGCCAGCAGGCTTTACAAAGACATCTTCATGCAGCCCTAACAGACAAGAGCTGCCTCTGCTTCTGTTGTTTTTCAAGATTATGAGTTAACTGAGCTTTTCTTTTAGCACTTGAATGTGACCCAGATGGCCTTGAGGAACCGTTCTGTGTCACCTCCTACACCATCTTTTATTCTCTTCCTTTTCTGCAGCTATTTCTGAAGGCCATGGTCCCACAGATGCTTCTCTTTTAGCAGCTTCTCTCCTGCACAGAGTCGTTGCCTTGAGCCCTATCAGCCTGTAGCTCTGTTTCCTTGTACCAGCACAACTGAAAGGATCCAAAAGGGGAGCAGGTTCCCAGGCTTGTCATGGGAGTGCAGGGGCTCTGGCAAGCAGCTCCAGGGTGACTGGCTGGTGGTACAGGCTTGTCCTAGAGCATCCTCTCCCAGACACACTTTGTACACCCGTTGGGACTGGCACCATCCTTTGCTTTCCTAAGGACACTACAGAATCCCTCCTGCATGGCAGATTTGCATGAGTTTTGGATAGATTAAAATAAATTCTTCCCACTTCATTTTCTGCAGACTTCTCCAAAAGCGTTTGCAAAAATGCTGTTTGTCTGCTGCAGAAAGCTGTTTATTTCTGCACACAGCTGTTTAATCAGCTTGTATGTACTATGTGACTTATATTTGCCTCACCGAGGACAAAAATGTGTTAGCCCGTGTTAGGTGTTTTGGTTACAAAATATTGCTTGCCCCTTAAAATGCTGTGTTCAGCTTAAAATTGCTGCCATTCTGCACTGTGTTCGCAGAGGAAATGCAGGCAGTGTTTGCAGTTTTGTGGAAAGGGCCAAATAGTACAGAAAGAGCTTTCTTTCCTAGTTCTTCACTCATTGCAGCCTGCCTTGACACGGGGAGTTCAGGCTGCAGCAGCCCTTTGGCAGGTTCTCCCTACCAGCTACTGATACCTGACCATGAAACCGCAGCACGTGATCTGGCCACGCAGTGCTTCCACAGGGCTGTAAGCTCTGCTCTAGAAAGGATGAGAATAGCAGCAGCAACTGCAACAGCCTGTGCTGAAGAAACAGGAAAGGATCTGACAAACTTGCCCAGTTGCTTTACACCTAGTGCCCCATAAATCCTTGTTCTGCCACCAATGCAGAAGAGAAGCTGGTGAAATAACTCACGGCTCACGTGTCCATTGTGACTGTGCTAAAACAGTGCAGCTGTTAAATCCTCAGCTCTGGCCTGGAGAACCTGTTGGATTTTGAACACATTCCTGGAAGGGTTCAAAGCCTGACCCAAACCATCTGCGCAGACTGACAGGCTCTCCTTCTTTCTGGGGTTTGCCAAAGGCCCCTGTCCCAGCCCCTCGGCAGTCTCTGCTGGCACAGAGCTAACAGCTAAGGGATGGGCTGGCTCTGCTGGAGCAGTGGCTGGGACACAAAAGGCATCCAACTGCCCCAGTCCCACCAAGCAGTGAGTAGTCCCTGAGACTTGTTTTTGTTTGGCTGCAGGAAGCGCTGCGCAGGAGATGATGGACCCTCCACCAGCACAGCTGCAAAGAAAGAGAAGAAGGTCACAGGCTTTGGGGACTTCAGCTCCTGGTAGCAGCGCAGGGAGCCGAGCACTGAAGCAGCACAGCAAGACGAGAGGAGGCAGCCTCCCTGTGTCCCCACGGAGCCCAAGAGACAGTCTGTCCTGGGAGGGGAGGCACCAGCCTGTCCTTCCACGGGGGGAAGAAAATTGTTGCTTTGTTCAGGCTGGTTAATGTGGCTTTGTTTTCTAGAGAGCTGCATTCCCCCTGCTGCATCTTCCTCGAAGGCCTTCTCCTTGTTGTTTTGCTAGGCGGGGAGCAGGCAGCCCAGCTCCGCTGGGGATTAGCTGGAGCCTTTCTCTGCCGGGCTGGCAGCAGCCCAGGCAGATCTCGGCCTTGCAGGACGCTCCTCCAGTGAGCAGCCCTGCTGGTGAAAGAGCTCCTTTGACAGGTGATGGCCTCCGGGCGAGCCAAGGCTGCCAAATAAAGGAACGGACTCATTGCTGGGGAGGTGCTGCAGCGTTTTGAGGGTGGGAGCAGAGGGCTGCAGTCTGCCCTGCCCTTCCAGCTGCTTGCTGCTTCTTAACAAGGACCAGTTCTGTGTTTTGCTCTTTGTGGGCCTGCCAGGATCGTGGCTGGAGCGAGTGCTGCCAGTCTCTGCAGGGCCTGACTCACTCCAGAATGAGCTCTCTCTGTACCCATTTAAGCCTCTGACAGCCTGGGAAGCAGGGAATCTAGATAAGCTAGGGTAGCTGCACCGCTTGCTCCTCCCAGGGGCTGCCCTTCCCTGAGCCTCTGGGCAGCCACAGGGGTCGTGGTCCTCAGGCCCCAGAAGTTGCAGCCTCAAGCACCTGAGTGGCAATAGCAGCAACTTTTATTACTGTTTTGTAACCCTCCCTGAAGTCTGCTCCTTGCAGGGGCACACACTGCAGTCTGCCCTGGCTTTAGGCCTGCCATGGTTAGGGAAACTCCTGTGACAGCTGCCAGCCATTACTGGGAAGCTTAACAGAGGCCTTTTGGGGTAAAGGTGAAGCAGCCTGTGGAGCTGACATCCAAAATCCTATGGGTGTTGCCCATAGCAGGCTACATCCTGAACACTGCTCCTCAGTTCATCTTGGGTGTTTTCAGGTGGCAGAGAGGCTCTGCCTGCCTGTCCCCGTGGCCAAGGAGGTGGTTTTGTAATCAGCTTTGCAACAATGCCTTTGGACTGGTGGCTTTGTGCTGCCAGGGGAGACTGTGGATAGAAGATTGCTGCACAAACTTTTGGTAAACTGTTTTACATTAAATGCTTTTATTTTCTTTCCAGTGCTTTCCTTCAACTCCTCAGTCGTCACTTCCAAGATCATGGCATTGCAAAGGTGATTGTTGTGCAAGGAAATGATTCATTCCTACCTTTTGAGATGCTCAGAGCAGCTCTGGAATGGCTGCGGATGTGATTACATCTTTGTTAAATGATAGGAAGTTCAAACCAGCCTGAAAGAATAATGGAGGTGGGGCGGGGGAGGAGGGGGTTGTTTGGCAACACTTTGCAGTGTTAGGTTTGAAATAACAGGAGTTGGATTCCTGCAACAGGGCATGTGATGGGACTTTCCTTAAGCTGTGCTTCTTGTATCTTACTGAAACTTCTAATTTCTCCTGGGCTGGCCGTTCCCTGATAAACTGTTCTTGATCCCTTCTCCCTCAGCTCTGCTCCAGCAGGGTTCCAGTTGTCAGGTTCCCAGCGTTGCTAGAGCTGGAGCAGGCAGTTTAATGACACCCGTAAGACTGAAATGCTTTTTGTACTAGATTCAAAGGGGGATTATTCCGACAGAAAGGAGCTTTTGATTGCCAGGAAGGCTACAGAGGTGTGGCAGGGACTGTGACCCTTGTGCTTTTAGCAGGGGTGAAGCTCTTTAGCCTCTGATCACCACTCAGCACAGATCAGTGCTGGTGCTCCCTGCTGTGATTGGTACCTCCCAGGCTGGGAGATGCTGGCCCTGGCCTGTCCCCAGTGTGCTGCAGTGTGGAGGTCAAGTGGCTCGGCCGAGGCCGTGTGCTGAGTCAGCAGCTGGGCTGGGGTTTGCACTGAGAGCCTCTGCAGGGCAGCAGGTGAGGGCTGTCAGTGTTCTGCCAGACCTGCAGCAAATTTGTGTTCTGCGCCCTCCCACACCTGTACTTATGCATACTTGGTCAAATGGGCTTTAGTTCCAGATCTTGCAATCAGTAGAGCCACAGGGTCTGTTGCAGTGGGTCTGCTGCCCAGGCCTTAAGCCCTGCAGTGGAAAACCTCTGGAAAGGAGAAAAGAACTCACTCAAAGAAGCTCCCAGTAGGGTCAGCCTGGCCCCAGTGCTGCTGTGGAAGGTGCCATGGCAACTCAGTTCCTTCCCTGACCTTCCACACATCCCTTGAGCAGCCCAGGCAGATGTGGGGAGGGTCCAGCTGTGGCTGCTAGTGCCCAGTGAGCAGTGGTTGTAGCCATGCAGTGTCAAAACTGACCTCAGGAGGCAGCTGTGCTGCCATGGAGCCATTTGCAGCCAATAGTGTGTGACAACCTGCACGGACTTTTGAACAAGAAGCTGCTTGTGGCAGTGGGCTGGGGCACCCCATGGCTCTGCCACAGACTTGCCCACCGCATGGAGGTGTAGCATCTCCTTTGTGCTGCCTGGACCTGCATCTCCTCTGTGCTGCAGGTGGTGGGGCTGTCAGGGCAGAGCTGAGCACCCTGCAGTGTAGTGGGGCTGTGGGCTCCAGCACTGCTGCAAAGCCTGAACCCTGCTGAGCTCGACCCCTGAGCACTTCAGGGAGCTGAGGCCATGGGCATGGTGAACTGCTGCATGGCAGAGACCCTGGGGCCGCAGACAGCTGCCCTGGTGGGGCCAGCACTGACTCACCCTCCACGGAGCTCAGGCACTGAAGCCTGGTGACTTCATCTGCTGGAAATAGCAAGTAGGGAGGAACCATCTCCCTGTCACCATACCCAGACAGGCACACAGAGCTTGCTGCCTGCACGGCTCCTGCACCCTGGCTCCAGCCGTGGGACACAGCTGAGCCCCAAGGAGAGGCAGCCCTCTGGTCTCAGCCCCAGCCTGGGCACGTGTTGGAGCTGCTCCACATGAGATGGGATGGGACAGGCAGAGCTGATGGCACAGCCCAGGGGTTTCAAGGCCAAGGAGATGATGGCTTTGTCTACCCCCACCTGCTTGTCCAGCACAGACGATGAAGTTGTCATTCAGGCCAAATAGCAATTTCTCAGCTACAATTTGTCTTCCAGAAAAGCAGAGGGCTCTCTGCAAAGACTTCAAGGGGAAATGAATCCTGCAGTCCGCCCAGGAGCAAAGCCACCACAGCAGCCTGGAGCAGACAGCAGGCCCATCTGCTTGCACTATGCCTGTGTCAGGCTCCTGCTCTTAACGTGGGTAAGCAGAGCTGTCCCAGGCTTTGTTCAGGAAAAGCTCTGCTGGCTACTCACAGCAATCTCCAGGCAGCTCAGATATGGGTCTGCCATGAAGGCCAGGGGTGTTTTGAGTTCCCTCAGTGAACTCTGGATCTCCAGCCTGGTCTTTCCCAAGGGGATGGTGCAGGGACAGGAGTCCTGGAGCCAGGGCTGGGGTGGAGGGCTGGCACTGGCACAGAGTGGGTGTTCTACAGGCAGCAGTCCCTGCATCTGGTACAAGACTCTGCTGCTTGCCTTGGTGGCTGTGCCACAGGGCATGCAGGAGGGTATGTATGGGTATGATGGGCATCTGATTTCCATTGCTCAGGGTGGGAGCAGGAGTTCTGCAAACTCTCAGTGCTGCTGCAGTGCCAGCACCGACTCTGCTCCCACCACTTCTGTTTAAAAGTCAGCAGGGCTGGGGTGAGTGAGCTCACTGCTTGCTGTTGTGTGTCCCTCATGTACTTGTTTGTCCAGATTTGCCTTTGTAGGAAGGAAAGTAAAGGAGCCACCTCTCCTAGGACTCCTGCTCCCTCCACTGGGGTGCGTCCTGCACCACTGGCACAGGAGGTTTCCATCTCTGCAAGGTTTTCTGCTGTGCTTCAAGCTGGCACCTTGAATTTTGTGGGGTTTGGGAGGGTGCAGGGGCATCACACCTGGCTGACCATGCAGGGGCCTGGGCTGGCTGTGCAGGATGTGACTTGCTGCAGCAGTGCTTCACTGGCATCTGCAGGTCTGGCTGGCAGGGGCTCCTGCTGCCGGCAGGAACCCTTAACCCTGGTGAGAAAAGGCCTCTCAAGTCTCTTGTCCCTGGGCTGGAACATGCCTGTGGCAAGGTGCTGGCACCTGCCTTGCTCTGGGTTTAAAGTGTCCCTCCATACAAGTTTGGTCCCTAGCAGGGTTGTGAGTTGCACCCACGGGGCTGTGCACTGGGCAGGTTCTCAAGCTCCTCTGCAGTCCTTGACATCATGGTGAGGCCAAATCTTTTGCACAGAAAGAAAGGCTCATCAGCAATCACAGCAGGCTGCATCTGACGGCTCATAACTTAATGGCTTTTTAAAAAGTAGCCACAGCCTCTTTTAAAGACTGCTCAAGTTCTCCCCTACCCTTCCCCCACCCCGGAAAGCCTTCCAAGCTCTCACTTTGCTGATATTTGATAGTTTAATCTTTGGCCTCCGTTTATTAATGGCTAATTATATCTATTTGCTTTTTTGCCAGCATTGTCCTTTAGCTTGGCTAGTTTTGGGTCTTTTTGCCCAGCCTAACGCTTGCTTCCCGGCGCTATTTATAGGCAGCAATTGTATCCCCCGGCAGCCGCTGTTGTGCTTGGCTGCAGAGGCTGCATTGCCTACGGCCTCCTCGGAACGGCCTCCTCGCCCTCCTGCCTCCCTCGGCATCCCCTCCCGGCGCTGCCTGGGTCTGGCGGCCTGGCAGCGCTGGCCAGGATGCTCTGGGGCAGAAAGCCCCTGGGGGGTCATTTCTCAGGCAGAGGCAGAGATGGCTCCAGGCCTCCCCTGTTCCTTCTGGGGGCAGAGCGAGCAGCCAGCAGCAGCCCACCAAGGCCTCTTGGCCAGTCGAGTGGTTTCTATCTGGATGAAAGAGATGATAAAAACCATTTGTTTTTGTGACCCGGGAGGAATCCACCTCGCCAGGCTGCAATCTGGTGTTCACAAAAATGTCCCTCTTTTCACATCTTTGCCTCTAAGTAACTACATCTCCACCAATCCTGAGCTGCCTCTTCCCGAGCCCCCAGCTGAGTACCTTCATTTTCCACTGTGCTTTGTGGCTACAGACTTCGTGGAAGGAAGCCTTTAACTTCTGCCAGCTTTGTTCGCCAGCAGGTGCTTAGCGAGCCAGGAGCCTGGAGGGGCGCAGCTGAAGCAAAGAGCCGCTGCGGGGATGCTGAGCGGCAGCAGCTGCGGGGTGGAGACTGCAGGCACAGCTCAGCTCCGTCCCCGGACCCGCACCCAGTGCTAAGGAGGAAACCAATTAGCACGGATCAGCCCCACCTGGCCCGGGCTGAGGCTGCCTTCCCCCGCCCCTCCTCTGCCCTGCCCCGACCCACCGAGTGCTGCAGGCCAGAGGGCTTCTAATCGAGCTCCGGGATATTAGAAACCAGATGAAGCCTTCAGGGAGATTGAAAATTGCAATTTTTGAGAGGTTTTGGGGTGTTTTTTTGTTTTTTGTTTTTTCAGTGCAGGCTCCACGCAATTGTCAGCTCTGAGCAGGCCTGGCTGGCTGCAGGAGCTGTGCCCTCTGACAGGCTCACACGGAGCAGTCATAGGGACATGGTTTGACTCTGAACCCTTGAGCAAACCTGGCAAGAGAATCGTTAACCGTCAGCGGAGGAGAGGTCTGCCAGAGCAAAGCCTCCGCATGAGGTGAGGCCCTCTGGGGTTTGTATATTCCGGGTCAGGAGGTTGTGTCTCCGCTCTGCGCTGTGGGAAATGTTTCAGCAGAGAGGAGGAGGAAGGAAAGCGGTGCTGAGGCCCCGGCCCCGGGCTGCGGGGCAGCGGTGCTGAGGCCCCGGCCCCGGGCTGCGGGGCAGCGGTGCTGAGGCCCCGGCCCCGGGCTGCCAGCCGGAGGGCTGCTCCCTTTCCGGAGTGCCACACCAGGGACCCGGCGCTGAGGCCCTGGCTGGCTGCAGCTGGCCAGGGGCGCAGGGACAGGTCAGCAGCGAGGAGCAGCCTTGGCCACTGCCCTCAGGAGGCAAGGGCTGGCCCCGCGGGCTGCTGGGCTTGGGCCCGGCTGGGCGGGGCGGGGATGCGAAGGCTCCCCGGGGATCGGCAGCGAATCACCCACCACGGAATGCCAGGCTGGTGTCTGCCCACCAACTGTACCTGCAGCTCCTGGGGCAGTGCATGCTGCAGGGGAGGGAACCACAAAAAGCCAGCAGGAATCTGCAGACTTTGGACCGTTATCAGTATCGCAGACGGCAGGGGATGGAGGAAGGAAGGGGCAGGTAAGCTCAGCGCAGCAGCAGGCTGCAGTCTCCCCGGTTGTGCTCGGTACCCAAGCGGAGCCCCCCGGGGGCCACTGTCCCTCCTCTGCCCACAGGTGACTCATGCAGGGCCAGAGAGCTGTGGGGCTGGGCCTGGCTCCGGGCACCTGCGGTGAGCAGGCACTGCCCCTGTCTGGCACAGGCTGCTGCAGGGACCCAACTGCTCCCACGGATGTGTACCTGCCCTCTTTCTGCAGGGCAGGCTGTAAGGCACTTCTCTTCTGCAGGTTCATTTTTTTCAGAGGAGGCAGAGCCACACTGCCAGCAGTGCCTGTCCCAGTGCCCCAGATACCTTCCAGGCCCTGGCTTTATGGCACCCAGCAGGCTGCAGCAGCTCCAGGGCAGCACACACAAAGTTCACCCTGACAAGAGCAGCAGCTTTCTTCTGCGCATGGCAGGGAAAAATCTCTTTGTATTTATTGGTTAGGAAATGTATTTGTTTAGGAACCGTCCCTGGCCCCCAAAAGCAGACGTTTTACATCTGCAATCGCTCCCCGATGTAGCAATCTCCCCTGAGCCTAACTGCAAAACAAGCTCCTCTGGCCCTTGGCAGCCCTGCTCCCTGTCACAAGGTCCCTGACTTCCAGCGAGCTTTTAAAGGTTTTGGAAGAAAGTTTGCACAGACACTGCACAGAGCTCCTGCAGTTGGGTTCTGGGGGGGGGTTTCACTTTAAGTGCTGCATGAGATGTCATTCAGTGTTACAACATTTTAAATAACCTTTCCTGCAGAAAACAAACACCAGCAACCAAACAAACAAAAGCTTCTTTAAGTGGAGAAATAACTTGTACCACGATCTGGTCACGGCAACTCACAGCCAAGGAACTACTTTGTCCAGCCTCAGTTAATCTACAGCTGCTTTGCTTCTCAAAGGTGCTCTGCTCTGCTCCACTGGTTAGACCCATCTGGGGAAGAGCCAAGGGAAGGGCACAAAGGAAGAGACAAAAATGAAAACCTCATGTGTGCAGAGTAAGCAAGGAAAGGTAGCACAAAACCAACAAGTAACTCAACAAAACAATTGAAAGCTTTTATTGTGATACCTCAAGTGGATACAATATAGTGAAACAACAAATGATGTACAGTATTGCTTGGACAGAACAGCAACACAGCCATGTCACCTGTAAAAGAAACAATGAGGCACAACTCAACTGCCATTTACCACTCATGCTTCAGACCTTAAATCATTCCTAACAGTCCTTTGAAATGAAACCTCTGAAGCTTCTGCTCCTTTTGCAGTGTTTCCTACTGCTGGTTGGCTTTTAACATGAGTTTCAATGAAGTTATTAAAAGAGTGTCCAAAAAGTTTAACAATAATTTGACAGCTTCTTCCACTCAGCCATTATCAAAGAATGGAGATGTTTGACATTTGGTCTGTGAGGCCACAGGTCACCACTGCTGCAATCTGACTGCCAAGATGAACATGCAGAAAAGGCTCTACAAGCACTGCTCAGAGGGAAGTCCACCAGAGATGGTGCACAGCATCCATGAGTGAGCTCTTGCACTGCCTCGATATACCAAGAGACATGCAGAGGACCTTTTGCTTACAGGCATGGTGGTGACTATGGCATTAGCCAGATTCCCTGTGCTCACCCACAGCCTGTGACGCACTGCCAGCCCCCGAGCCACTCCACTCCGGCTCTCCATCACACCAGGCCTAGGGGATGAGCTCAAACTCAGCTAACACAGCCTGGGGAGCTCATCTGCTGGCCCTTTTGACTGGCAGACAAACCTGAGATCACTACACTGTTAAAGCACACAGCACGAGTGGCCAGGCTGACTGTCAGCAAGCCAGCACCACACTCTGCAGCTTGTTTCACAGCAAGTTTGCATCTGAACAGATGCCTGGGAGTGAGCACCGACTCCAGGTTCGGAGGCAGGCTCAGCCCTGGAACCCTCTGTTACAGCCGTTTTACTTTGGACCAAGACAGAGAATGTGTGCTCAGATTTGAGTACTAAATTCACAGCCAATTGCTTTAGGACAGGTGTGGCTTTGGAGGTTCAGAGGAATAAAAAACTTTCCATACAAGCACATTTTTGCTAGCAAATTTCTATGCCTCCCAATGAACATTTCTTCTAAGCCAGCTCATAGTCAGTTCATTTGGTCCAAGAAAGAGCCAGCAAGAAAGAAAGGTTCACAAAAGCTTTTTGTTACAGTTTATAAAAAACAAAATACAAAATAAATGTTAAGACCAACAATAAAAATAACCAGTACGAGTAACAAAAGTGCTCAAGTTGGAGGGGAAATAAACTTGCCCAGAGCAAACACATACAAACTTTAAATATAATCTTTAATATATTACAAAAATTGGTTAGAGGGAAAATGCTTTAGTAATTCTTTTTTTCAAGTAAGTTTATTTTTCTTTTAAATGACTGCTGAAGGGTTCAGTGACCAGACTGACCTCTTCACATCAGCCAGCAGCCATTGCTATCTGGATTCTACTTTCACCAAAACCCATAACAAGAACTCTCTCTTTACTTGGGGAGAAAATAATCACTGGTGCTGCCAAGCAACACAGGAAGAAAATTCACTTTTTCTCTCAATAGGACGAGCCTCAAAATTTGTTACATGGCAGCAGGAAATCTCTGTACTAGTTCTACTCTTTGCTCCCTTTAAGCATCCACTCTTAAAAGACCAAAAAGAATATTGCTTTGTTTGGTTCTCTTAAAAGCCACAAGCGTCACATACAGATCATTACCTCTTTATGCCAGTAGTCTGAAGCTATATGTGCTAAGCACTTGATGAAGTCCCAACCTTTGGCATTAAAGTTAATTAAGGTTTTGGTGAAAATGTCCAGTTTGAAATACCAATAATGCACTGAAGAAAGAGGTTGAATTTCTAAGTAAGAATCAGACTGTTACTGACAGCATTAACCTACTAGCAAGGGCCAGCCAAACTCCCCGATTTGAGAGAGAAAAACCTTTACTGTTACCTTTGTTCTTCCATTTCAGCTCCCTGCTGAAAAGGCAGTCATTACCTTTGCCTTCAGTCCAGTGCACTGCTTCTACAGGTCTGCAGGCAGGAAGCAAGAGAAGCCCAAAGATATACAAACTTGACTGAAGCATGTCTGCAGGCATCAACACTGCAAGGGGACTTGGTAGCCAACAGAGATTTTTGCCAGTAGCAGTTTAAGTGCCTCCTTTGTTGGCAAGGTACATTACAATGGAGGAAAACAAAATCCAGAAAATTCCAGGTCAAAAAGATGGAGACAGGCAACAGCACAGCCCATCTTGCATCAGTGACATTGTTCAAAAGGAGACCTTGAAGCCTGATGATGTAAACACCGAGTAGCAGCAGGTACGCCACAAAATCCAGACTCAACAGGACTGTACCACCTCAGGTCTCTGGGCTGAAATCCAACAGCTCTAACTGCTTCTCTAGTTCTCACATTTTTAATTCCTAGCTGTACATCACTACAGTGTCATGAATGCAGTGCAGCCAGCCTGCATCAGAGAATGTGTACAGGTGGGCAAATTCCCTTCTCTCTCTTCCTCTCCACAAAAGCACTGAAAGCTGGTTTCAAAGATTCATATTGCCCCTATCCACTGGCAGAAACTTTCTCACGTAGGATAAAATTTATAAAGTGCAGCAGAGTTCAGAAAGCCTATCAGAGATTCCCCAAAACATAACAGCAGTCACAGCACCTATGACTAATTCTGCAGGTGCCATATCAGAATTGTTATTGAGAGAAAATGATTCTGTATTGCAAAGGCTTCCATATCATTCAGTTATGGTACTTCCGTAGTGTTAAAGGTTTACAATATATAAAGTATTCAGAGACTGTTGAATTTGAAAATTAAAGTTAGCAAATTTGTCTGAAGTGTTTAATTCAGAGCTGCTCAGGATTTGCAGGCAGGAATACCAATAGCTAATATCCTGCATGCACGTTGCACAAGTTTCTCTCATTAACTCCCTTAAGAAACAGCAAGAGAACAAAGGAGAAGCTGAGTTTCATACACATTTTTATTATAAAAAGGTACTTGGGGATGATTTAGCCAGCAAACCAAGAAACCCTTTCCCCACCCCCAAGTTTTAAAAACTATCTTATGAAAAACTGAGTCAAACTTTTCCCTGCCTTCTTATTATCCCTCCTTTTCCTCCAGGTGCTACAGTAATTTTCATGTCATAGGCTCCAACCATTTCTCACAAAAATAAATATTTTTGTTCAAATGTAGTAGCAGAAGCAGAATAATTAGCAAGTTTCCTTTATATCAACCTCTTTGTCCAGTGCATTAGGACTATACAGTTACATGGAACCAGCCATAAAACTACACTGATGCACAAGTCCCTGTTACTGGCAAAGGTACAGTACCAGAACTTTTTTTTTTTTTTAAATACAACTTTTTTTTCCCCCCTCAAAATAGAATGCATATCTTTTTCTGCCTTTTAATTTTTCAAGCTATAATTTTAAAAATGTTTTTATCCAGCAAACTCCTTAAGGAAATGTGCTGGTCTTAAATTAACATATCCTATAGGATTATCGATTTAAAATCCTTTCAAGGTTATTTCACAAAGACACCAAACCTCTAGCAGAACCTTTCCCAACAACTTGAGACCTGCCAACTTCAGTCAGTGCAACTGAAGGTTTTGCTTTGTCTTGTTTTTGAAGTGAGCACTGTACCTTTTAGCCAGTTCACCTACAAGATGGTACATAGGTTGTGGTACACTGAAACTGACAAATGAAACCACTACAATACTGCATCCTCTTCACTGCCAAACACGTCGGGAATTGCTACATATAAAAAAGCACCCCCACCCCATACATTCCTCCAGACTGCTCAGGTACAGAACTTCTACAGGGCTGGAGTGTAGGTGTTTAGGCAAGAAGCATGCACAGCAGAAGGTAGCATTAAAGGCATAGGTCAGAGAGATACCAACCAGTAAAATCCATTTTCAGTTAGCGAACTGTTTCTCTAGTTTGAGAGTTTAGAAAAAGGTCATCCAAAATGTTCCAAAACAACTGTTCACACAAGAATACACGTACAAAAAGAGGGAACTTACACGAGGAGAAAAGGCAAACATGGCCTGAAATAGCCACTTACACTAACACTACTCATTTGTGAGGTTTCAGAGTTCAGTGATATTTTCAGGGCCATTCTCTAGCCAAGCTCTTCCTTTACTTTGCATTAGTCTTTGTAAAGCATGTTCCACAGAATAATGTCCAAACAGAAGGAAAAAGGTGAAGATTCACTCCCAGCCATTGTCTTTTATCATGTGGGCAAGTTCAATGATAAATTTTCCTTCTTTGTATTTCTGACTGCTCTCAAAAGCATGTTCCTGGAAAGCAGAAAAATCAAGACACTGAATTAAATTGGGAATATTAAGTATTGTAAACATCAAAATTCACATTAAAAACACAAACCAGTTAATATCCCACATTAGTTGCACCATGGAGAGAGAGAGGTCAGAGAAGATGAACAGAGCTGACAAGAGTATACTTCTCAAACAGAATGAGCAAATCCACTCCGTAACAGATGTTGCTTCAGAAATTTCCACATTCTCTTGCTGCTTAGGAAATCTTAAGGCTTTTTTTAGAGTGAAGGTTAGGAAGTGGCATGTTAGGTGTGTTAAGTTTCCTTATGTCCAGAAGCAATGGAAAGAGGGAACAGGAACCTTTGCAAAACCTTTCTTCTGTATTAATCATCAGAGGGAATGGATTAGGACAACTTCTCTCCATACAATTTACTGAACCAACAAAAACCCTACACGTAACACCCAGAAACATCAGCACAGGTAACTGCAAGGGCACAGGCAGCTTTTCAAATGACAGAACCAGATCACCTTAGCTGCAAGCAGCATGAACACACTCAGGACTATTTATCATACTTCATTTTTACTACACAGATCAACTTTTGCAACCCAAGAAATTAAAGATCCACTCTGACAATTTCTTCCACCCAGTTCAGTGTATGTGGTCGGTCATCTTGCGACCAGATACTACAGACAGCTCTTTCAGCACGTACAAGCTCATGCTTGTTTTACAGTCCAGAATAAATTTATCATCTACTACAGCATTCCACAGCAAAACTGTTCTTACAGTCTGATATATATAACAGCACTAGAGCTAAGTGACCTAAAGTGTTGGGCCTTGCATCTAGGTTGGGGAAATCCTTGTTATCAGCAGAGGCTGATGGATGAGGACATTGAGGGCAGCCCTGTGGAAAACAACTTGGGGGTGCTGGTGGATGAGAAGCTGGACATGAGACAACAATGGGCACTTGCTGCCCAGAAGGCAAATGGCAGCCTGGGCTGTATCAAAAGTAGCATGGCCAGAGATGGAGAGAGGGGATCCTGCTCCTCTTGCTCTGGGGAGATTTCACCTGCAGTGCTGTGTCCACCTCTGGAGCCCTCAGCACAGCAAGGACATGGACCTGATGGTGCAAGTCCAGAGGAGGGCCACAAAAATGATCAAGGGGCTGGAACACCTCTGCTAGGAGGACAGGCTGAGGGAGCTGGGTGTGCTCAGCCTGGAGAAGAGAAGGCTCCAGGCAGACCTAGTAACAACCTTCCAGTACCTGAAGGGAGCTGCAAGAAGGCTGCAGAGGGACTGACTGCAAAGGCCTGCAGGGATAGGCCAAGAAGCAATGGTTTGAAACGAGAGAAGAGCAGATTTAGACTGGATGTTAGGAACAAGTCCTTTAGCATGAGGGTGGTGAAACACTGGCATAGGTTGCTCAGGGAGGCAGTTGAGGTCCCATCCCTGGAGATCCTCAGGGTCAGGCTCGATGGGGCTCTAAGCAATCTAATTCAGTGGAGTATGTCCCTGCTGACTGCCGGGGAGTTGGACTGCATGACCTTTGGAGGTCCCTTTCAACTCAAACCATTCTCTGATGGTCTAGGTGCCTGCTCAGGTACCTGTGCTTCAACACACAAACATGTATCAAAGACTGAAGTACACTGCTTACATATTTCCATCCAAGAGTGGTTTTACAGTTTTCACAATAGATATCTGCTACAGCATGTAAACCTGTCAGAAGAACTCTCTCCTCTGCTGGACCACAGCCCACATTTACCCTGAAAAAAAAGAAAGAAAAACAAAAGAACTTACACAAAGTGCACATGAGAGTTTCCTTTGTAACCTGTTACGTACCTTCTCTCCAGAAGAGGAAAAAAAAAACTTTTTGGGAAAAAAAAGGTGCCTGTCTTAGTTGCTGCTGTAAAAGTGACTTTCTCTGTAACTCTAAGCTGAAGGACAAGGAAGAAGAAAGGGGTTTTGTGTTTCAAGTGGCTAGTCTCAACAGCAAACTGTTAGCCCATCAACAAATACAGGCTGAACAGCTGAACCGGCAGAGAACACAAGACTAAGTAACTGGACACCTCTGCAGTTCAGGCCTCCTCTTCAGTTTGAAACCTCTTTAGTGGAAGTCTGTACCAGTAAGTCAGCACCAACTGCTGAATTTAGGACCAACTCCTCTACAGCAGCATCAAAAAAGCCTCATAAATATTCCTGTGGTACAGACCAGCAGACAAAGCCATGGTGAACCAGTACCAATATCAAAACACCCCATGAGATACTGCATGAAGCATAGGCAGAAAACATTAGGCAAGACTAAACCAAGTTATCAGACAGTGCTGTACAAGAGCAAAACTTCTGCCACTGCTGCTATTGTATTACCAGATCCTTCCTACTACAATTATACTAAAAGTCCCAAGTCACCACTGAACGACTACATATAAGGAGAATTTCAGGGATGTGCATTCAAATCATTTGCAGTGACATTATCCTAAAATAGACTGAGGCACTTAATTGCACTTCTTTTTCCAAAATACTGCCAACTCAACCAACTGCTGAAAAGTGAAGACAAAAATATAAGCCTGAGTATTGGAAACTTAATACATCCATTAGCAAACTCAAAGAGCCTTTTATCATGGGTAGGACGTGCCTAAAATTGCAAATATTAGGCTTGATAAGATCACAGAGACCTTTTGCCTCTAGCATATTTGCCCTTTGTCAAGGTCATTTAAGATACACCAAGTTTACTGAAACATTAACCTGCACATGTATCCAACTACCGTGCTGCAAAATTCTTCTTTAGACTACAGTAGAGTTATCTAAAGCAAATGCACAGCCAAACAATACCTTTTGACTTTTGGGGTATCTCAGAATAGCAATTCTTACTCAAGACAGTCAAGACCATATACACAGAAGGAGTTTCACATTAATATCCTCCCCTAAACTTTTGGCTATTAGCAGAATTATTTCAAACACAAGATAACTTAATACGTGTAGGGGGATACTTAGGAATTAGCTAAGTAGGTCTTTAGGAATTATTGCTGGTGAGTAAATCCAGCATTAAAAAGAATAAGGTAAAGTACAGCTACATGAATTGTTTCTGTTTCCCACCTAGAATCATACCCAGAACACTGCAGTCTGTAGGTAGTGTGCATAAGCAGGGTAAGATACTTACACAGAATTAAAGAGGTAGGCTCGCCCCTGGCTTCCCTGGAAGGACTGCATTAGAAGAAAACAAAAAATGGCACTTGTTAAAAACCACAAAACCCCCATACCAAACAAACCAACAGAAAGTTCCAGCAGGATGCCTTAGCAAGCACATGAACTTCAGACAGACAGAAGCTATTCCAGACTCGTTACTTTATAGCAGTTCCTGACAAGAAAGCCTGCTCAACCTTTTCACCCACCAGAGCTGTAGCAACAATTTTGTTAAGTGTTACTGTTCAAAATAAGGCATCTGCCACACAAACAAAACCTATTTCTTTCCTGCCCCTCTGCAAGGTAGCAATTCTCATCTCTCCTAGACATCCTTCATGCTAATTAAACTAATCTGCTTTTAACTCTAAGGGAATTATTTCCATCTTGCCTGTCACCTCCTGCTGCGCCCAAAAGATGATTTATTTCCATTTTCTTGCATGAGATACAGGAGCAGTGAAATTCTGGACCAAGCATAACAGCAGTACACTGAACTCAGGAACTGCATCATTTTAATAAAACAACTGCTCTCATCAAATGCCCAAGCACAGATGCACATTTCCAAATCCCTAACACATTATAGACAAAATGTAAAGGCTTCCCTGGCTTGATCTAAATTAGTGTTTTGAAGTAACCTTCCTAATCAACCACACTTACTAGAGGTTGGCTTGGCTTGCAGAGCACTGTGAATGACATCTTTGCTCCTTCTGCACCGAACTACACCTGAAGCTCCTCTCCTGTGCATTCTGCAAATGAGACTGAAGACATGGAGGCCTGAACCTATGATCAGATAGCCCTGAGCTGCACATATCCTGGCAACACTCGCAGGCAGGCTGGATCCAGCCATAGGGAAAACATTCAAAAGGTATGTAAGACATCACAGCTTTCACCTCTTCGTTTGTTCCTTCTGTACTGACTCCCTTGGCAGTTGCTTCCCATTCAAACACAGCAATGTTCTTCTTTCTCTCTTCCATACTGAATTCCATTTTTAAAAAATCCCTTCACTGCCTTTGTTTCTTTCTTCTTCCAGAACTTTCCTTCCCTAACCTACTTCCAAAGAAAATTAACATTTTTGTCCATGCTGAAGAGACAGCAAATTTTAAAAGATACCTGCAGTTCTAGTATTGAAGATCAAAGACCAAAGACCAATTTTCCTGAAAAACAGAATGGTTTAGGTTGGAAGGGACCTCAAAGCTTATCCAGTTCCAACCCCCCTGTGCCATAGGCAGGGACATCTCCCACTAGAATAGGTCGCTCAAGGCCTCATCCAGCCTCGTCCTGAACACCTCCAGGGAGGAAGCAGCCACAACCTTCCTGGGCAACCTGTGCCAGTGTCTCACCACCCTCACTGCAAAGAGCTGCTTCCTAACATCTAGTTGAAATCTCCCCTCTGCCAATTTAAAACTCCTACTTCTCATCTTGTCCTGAAGCCTATGGCAGAGCAGTGTGGAAGGCTTTGGGAAGGAAAGATCTAATTTTTAATGTTTTAAAAATTATTTTACTAACATTAGGCATGGAAACCACTAGGCAGAAGAATACATCTGCAATGGATAATTCTTCTGGCATGCATTTAGCTATATCATTAAAAATCACTTGATACCAAATCAGGTATTTTGGCAGTATAATGATTAGCAACACAATCCCAGCAGCTGTTGTTACCTAGCTGCTTGACTCAGAACAGTTGGCAAAAACCAGATGCAAAAGGGAAATGTATAGAAATGAATACAAAGCCCTGACTCTGGAGTCCTGTAGGTAGCACTGGTAGCAATGTAGATACTTACAGCCCTTAGATACTTGTGAAAGTTGTTCTTAACAGTTTATAGTGTTAATACCTTATCTAGTGCTAGTATTAAGTGGAGAGTTTCATTCTGTACCTATAGCAAGGGCAAAAGAAAAGGTCCTCTCTCCACTAGTCAAAACTGCAAGCCTTGCTTTTCACAAGGCAAGGGGAGAAAAAGTAGAGAGTAAAAAATTAAAACTTCAGGTTAGACTAACCCTGAGAGACTCACTTGAGTAGAGACTGCACAGCTCTGCCAGAAGGGAATCCTTACACCTACCTTTAAACCAGCACTATTTCAGTTCTCCTGAGCTACTTAAACATGCATCACAGAACTGTCAGAGTGGTACAAAACCTGCTCTGCAGAAACTATAGGATTGCTACAGGATAAGCTACAGCCAGCATCTCACAATCAGCAAAGAAGCAGAGGATGCTTACTGCAGGTGAAAACAAGAAGCTGATCATGAATACACTCTCAGAAACTGCCCAGTAACAATGAGTAACTAACCCAAGTCGGCCACATACGAACCTAGAGACAGCTACAGTTGGGCAACCCCCAAATTTATTTAAAAAGCAAAGGAAACCTTTAAAGGTCCTTATTGCTCATGAAGAAATAAAATCAGAACTTCCTTGTTCCATGTGCACTAAAGATCACACAAAAGAACTTACAAAGCCACCATGGCCACTGTTTTATTAGACTATTGTGAAAATTCTTATACTTAGAAAGTTGCAGCCATTTCTCCTGGCTTTAACAACTCTATGCTCTGAATTAGAATTCACAGTTCAAACTGCACCAGGAAGTTCTCTTCTATTAACTGAATAATGTGATTGTTTCTCTCTACATTCAATTATACATGCCAATCCCTTCAAATTATTGTGGAGGTTTTTTGGTCTGGTCCTACACAATCACTTTTTTAACTGCTTATATGCCATACTTGGAAGTTCTTCAGACAGCTGGGAAAGAAAAAGACTCCAGAACAAATCAACAGTCAGAAGTCTACATTATGCAATTATTTCTGCCAAGCTTATGTTTAGCCTTGACATAGAATCACCTAATAAAAGCTCTCCTTTGACCTTACACTTCTCAAAATTAAGCAGAGGGCAGTAATGGAATGCCAGGAACAGCAGAAAAAGCAGCTCTCGACCTGTTTTTTCATAGGCTGCAAAAACCTTTAGCTAAATGAAACAGAAGCAACAGGTTGGAAAACGCTGCTTTAGTTTTTCTTGTCTGCTGATGTATTTTCAAAGATTATTTTTCTTTTCCTACATTTTTTGCTTTGTTGCCTGCAATGCACTGTACTCTCCTAGGCTTTTTGTCTCTTCAGAAATGGCCATCCCCATTACCTTCTGATTTTTAGGATTATGAGGGTAGGCTGGAGGCAGAAACAACACAAACCAGAACCTGTCTGGGTGCAGTGATTTTCAAAAGAAAATCTGGTCACAAACATCCCACAGCAGAAAGCTCCTCCGTTCCCACCTTCTCCAGCTTCCTGTTAGCAGTTTGCCTGATTCATTTGATACCATCTTTCATAACCTACACACAGGTTTAGAGGCTAAATATTGCATTTACGTGCCATGGAATAATTGCTTCTTTGCCCAGCTCTGAAGAGTAAGCTCCTGCATGTTTGCATCACTCACAGGTAACTTGACAGCAGCCTCTAGCAACTTGTCTATGTTCCAAAATACAGAATTTGGGTCTAGGCAACTCAGACTTTCCTTTAAACCCAGCATCCAACCACAACATCACTCTGTCAGTGAGAAATTACTGTGTGCAAGCCATCTACGCACAACTCTTACACACCAACTGAAGCAAGAGCACTGCAAAGAAATCAGTTTTTAAACTACTGTGCCTTTTAGTTTTCTTATGGATTTCTTCACTTGGCAGAGCTTGACAATCATAATTTCTTATTCACATCAACAGCTGAGATTTCCCCCCCCAACCAGTATTCAGACAAGATAAAAAGGTGTACATCTGTCACACAGGCATCCTCCTGACCACAGAAAATTGACTAAAGTGTACTGTTCCACCTACTAGCAGGTATAAGAAAGATTTATCATCAAAGCTCTGTTTCTTGATGCATCCTATTACTAGAAATGAAAAGAGGACGACTCATTTTGGCACTTGAACTGCTTGATAAGCTTGTAACTTGGCAATACCCAGAGCATTCTGCATAGCCAGAATAAAAAATAACACCAAACAAGTATTTGTTTTTACCAGCACTAAGTTTCTCACACTCTGCACTGCATGGTTCAGCTACACTGATAGGAGTTTTAAGAGCCTGGCAGGTTAAACACCTTGTGTGTCAGCTCCTCAAAGGAAATGAGACTCCTTTAAGTGGCAGTGCCAAGGACAAACAGGCATAACTGTTCTAACCAGTCCCCAGACAAACTGCACTTCTACAGAGCAAACATGACCTGGGCAAATGCAAACCTTCCCTTTGCGAGATCTGTTGAGCCCCTCCAAGACCCACAGCTGCATGAACATTTTACTAAAACTCAGACTTAGGCACGCCTTACCTAGCAGAGAAGAATTAGAAGACTGTGCCAAGTGTGAGCAACTGTGAACAATACTTTGCATCAACCAGGAACTTTACTTAGAAAACCAGGACAGTGAACTGGGTAGTTTATTGGTTCAACTACTGTTGGCAGTTACACCAAATTTGCTTCAAGTCTGCCTTTTAATAGCCCTCAGTTAATAATATTCCACTGATTGACCCCCATCATTGTCTAGCTGGCCATTCCTACAGGAAGATCTTCAAGATTCATAGCTTTGCCTTCTTCCAGCACCATTGAAAAGCATCCACAACATCTGACAGTGCAAGCAGAACTGTTTCACTGTGCTTAGGAACTATACCAAAGTTGGTTGCAAGGTTACCTTGGCACTTTTTCAAGTGTTCTGCCAGACCTATGTCATCAATACATTTTGTAGTAAAGCAACTTCATAAAACATCTGATTTACATACTAGTACATGCCTGCAGAATGAGATATGATCTGTGCTTCTAAATTAAACCCATCATTACCTCTAACCCCGGGATTAGCTGTTTTCCAGGAGAAAAGGAAGTATCAGTTAAACAGAACACGTATTTACTGCTCTAAGGCATACCTAAAGGCATGGGTGGGGGAAGGGAAGATACTAACAAGCTTATATAATTAATTATTCCCCACAGATGGGATTAGACTGCACTGGTAGAGATCATGCTCCGCAGAAGAACTGCCATCCTAGCGTGCATTAAAGGCATGGCAGGCATTATTAGAAGCAAGTCAGCATTTTAATAAAGCAAGTCAAAAAGTTTAATATGCCAAGAGCATCCTTTTAAAAAAAAATCCACTCCAAAAACCGCATGCCTGAAAATTTGGCAAATTATACTTCCTGAAGTGAAGACTTTGTCAGGCAGGACAAGTTATCCTGAGCTATGCAGCATCTTGAATGGATTTCAGAAACCATTATGTCAAAATACTCATACTTGCCATGCAAACTTTCTAGCTCCTTTAAAGCCCCTTCTAAAAATCTACTCTTGGACATTTTTTAAAGGTCACTTCTCTTCCATAAACTAGTTTCTTCCTCCAAGTGAAAAACACCACCAATACAAAATGAACCAAACAAAAAACCCACAACATCCTGAAAAAAAGGCCCAAACAAAAAACTAAAAACACCCAAAACACACCAAACTGGAAAAACACACTAAACAAAACAACCAAAAAGGGAAAAAAAAAAAAAAAAAAAAAGGAATTATGGAATAAGCCTATTCTTAACTTTTCCAGCAGGGATCAAAAATGGCTTTGGAGCATACAAAAGGCACAACTATCTTCCCAAACATTCCTCCTATCATAAGCAAAGAGAGCCAAACTAAGACCAGCATATTTGCTTAAAGACAATCAACCCTTAAAAAAAAAACTCTTGAACTCATCATTTAAACACTGGACAACAAAACCCCACACTGCTTAGCAAGGCTAAAAATGTTTTGGCATTTAAGCTGAAGGCTTCTCTTCCTCATCAATAATATAACAGCAGAGATGCCCAATGCCTTGGAGAAAACTAAATTTAGCCACCAAGACTCCTCCTTTACACATAGGGGCCAAGGATTTCCCGAGGAAGTCAGTAACAGATATATATAAACACCTCCATGCAGAAATTGTTCTTGAAAATACTGACACACCAGTGACTTGATGTGACCTTCTCCTCTCCTGCTCGGATATGCTCTGCGATGAATGGCACAAAGTGGCAGCACGTCGTAAAGTGACTTTGCCTTTCAAGCGAGCACTATCATTTGCAACACAACCACCAAGTTAGGAGGTTTCTATTAGGGACTTGTATTTCTCTGTAATTTGTTGGACTCTGCCTGGATTTCTAACCAATTACTGGAACTCACAGGGTGCAAGCCCATTTTGAGTGGTCAGGAACTTGAATGCTCCTACATTTGCCTTCTACAAGAGCCACTGCTATAATTACTGCACACTCTACATTTACAAACGAAGCATGTTTCCCAAAAGTTTTAAGAGCAGCACACATGTAACATTTCACACAGGCCACACAAGCAGCAACCACCCCCGGACTTCAGAGAGTATTACGGATTTTTTCCCCTCAAAACTTAACTATTATGTCCAAATTTTCAATTGTTGGGATTTTTACTATACCATTTGCTTGCATTTTTTAATTTGGACATATAAAATCTAAGCACCCAGTTTTTCGCCTTGCTCTTGAGACCTATGGATGCTTGCTGACTGAGGTTACTTCTCTTCTGATTAGTACTAATTAGTTTGATGTTGTTTCTAATGTTTACCATTCGCTTTGAAGTCTTTGCCAAAGAGACAGAAAATCCAGACTTGTTAACAATGCAAAACTGTGTCTATGATGTACCTAACACCACTTCTAAGTATAGTAAGTGTAATTTTGAAGTCATCTGGTTTGCTACTTCTCTCACATATCCTTCAAACCAGTGTTTGATTTGATCCAAGGTCACGGGAGTTATAAACTGTGGCATCTGTGCATAGCTGTGAATAGGTTCAGCTGCACAAACATCTCCACTGCTGCTGACTTCCTGCTCTGAGGCCATTCTACACCAACCTTCTACCCCTTCTTCACTAGATGCAGAAAGCACAAGGTTATACAGAATGAAATTATCTAGGAATGAGTTGATTTCAACAGCAGGCAACACACTGAGGCCTTTGGCAGTTGCAGAGAAAACTAAAACTACAGACAATGAACTCACTTTTGCAGGTAGCGCATTTTTATATTGCCTTATTAGTCTGCATTCTTATTTCTAAGACATTGCCAAGACCGTTGGGTTGTCTTTTATCACTAGAAAGGGCACAACAAAAGCACTGAAAAAAGTTTAATTCTAAGGTATCCCTCTTGCTCCTGCTGCTCAAACAGAAGAGAAGTAAAATGAGGCGGTTCAAGTCTGCTGCCATCCTTGTCAGACAGTTGGCATCAGTAGCTCTCCACAGCAGAACAACTGCAAACGTGTATTGAAGTCTGGTAGTCCGAGCACCAGAGGCAAAGGGGTGATGGGCAGAAATGTGCAGCAGACAGGCCAACATTTAAGAGAAACATCACTGCTTTCATAGCAGAGCTTGCCTTTCGTCTTGAAGTTGGAAACATTAATGTCAGGTGTAACAAATGCTCATACTCAAAGCACAGGATGAAGGTAGCTGTAGTTGCTTTAAATTGAGTGTATCGTGCATGGCCCAAGAAATATGGGGCTTAGGAGACACCCAAAGGAAGCAGCCGGGTACCAAATACTGAAGAGTGAAACTGTAGAATAAGCATTTGGAAAAGTGAGACAGTATGTAACCAAAACCTGTATTTAATTATGTTTTATGCACAGCTCTAGCTTTCAGGAAGGCACTCAAAGCAAGGATGAGGGGTGAAAATCCAGGCTGAATAGTAGAAGTCTCTGCTCCATCAATAAATCCAAACTGGCACAAAGTGCACTGCTCTTTAATAACTTTAGATTGTACAGAACTAACTTGTTAGACTGCAGGCTAACTATTTCTGCTGCAGCCAGGTAGTTCTCATAACCAGCGTTCTAAACAGGGGTAGTTTGAAATTAAAATATCATTACCCTGACTTTAATGCACATAATGTGCATCAGTGAAAGCACTTGGAGAGTCTCAGCAGAAAAACTTGGCAGGCACCCCTACGTGCTAGCTCTTAAACAGCTACCTAAATGTTGTCTATGGTACTTCAGTTTGTTTTCTAGCTTAACCTGTGCTTCCATTTAAAACAAATCACATCTGATTTCCTTCCACTTCTCCTGCCCCCTCAGGCCCGCACTACTTCAATGATCCAAGTGTACCCAGTTGTTCCCATCAGAACTACTTCTCCAATGCTGGAATACATTCAACTTAGAGGAGGATGAGTTTCTACAAAGCTACGTTCCAAGTACAAGTACAATAGATGACAAATGTTCTTTTTATTTTACAAATATACAAAAATATACACCTCACATTTAAATGTATTTCTCATTATCACACAGATTTAGACAGTAAAATATGGTCAAGAAATCTTCTGTTGACAGAATCAGGATCAGCTGTCAAATAAGCATATGGTCAACATACAAGTACAGAACCTTTTGCAAAACGTCTTCACTGAAAACTAGGGAAGCCAGAAATAAAGCAAGATCCATATCTAATGCCCTTCCCAACACCTTTAGAAACAACTTCCTAACATTTGTATTTACTAGACAGATGTAAGAGTTCTCTATGTTCCGTGAGCTGAATATGTGATTTAACGTTTGAAATTTCTGAAGTTGATACAAGCAGGTGATGTGCTTCAGAACATCCAAAATATTCTGCTGATCCAAACTCCCAAGACCTTTGAGAAGTGGCCCATGTAGTAACTGTGGCAATTTAATCACCATGCAAAAGCCTAACTTCATTAAAACAAAATATTTCTATTAAGTGCATGTGCTTGGATTACATTTTATTGATGAACTTATACATCAAGAGAGACAGCTAGCAAAGTCTCATTCTTCCTGTAGGCATCTACAATGTGAAGCTGAGGGACGATTAAGCCCTCCCTGATTTTTGCCAGTGAGTAATGAAGGCACGATTGCTTGTCATTTCAAATCCAGTGTTGCCAAAAAGAGCACTTACAATCAGATTCTGAAGCCAGCATGGATGCAAGTTAAATTCAAATACATTCAGGCTAATAGTTTACTATTTCTCTTGGTTTGCTAACCTCAACAGAACAGTAACTATAAGGAAGCTCTTTCAAGCTAATACCAGTCACACAAGTCCTTCCTCTTAATTTCTTCATCCTACTTTATGTAGGTAGCTAGCTCACAGTTTCACAGTTGATGTGTCACACTTGAAGTTCCATGTCTCAATACACATACAATATAAAGAATTGCTCAGGAGAGACTAAAACCAGAACAGAAGCAATAAGCAACAATGCTGTCACAAATTTTACTGTTTGAATCAAGAATTTGTCATGAAATCTGCAAGATCAAAAATATTAGTTACACAAGAGAAACTGCATGGGGAAACCCCATTACTCCCTGACAGCCTTTTAAGGGAAAAACAAACATACTTTCTCCTCAGCCAAAGAAAACTGCAGTTCAGAAGTAGCAACATCCTCAACCCTTTAATTTTCTCAGAACTGAAAAGCTGCATCACCTTAATACTGCTGAACACAGACAGGAGCAGCAGATCAAGTAAGTTATGAAGTGTTTGCCACTACATTTTATTTGATGAATTAGTCATATAGAAAGCAACTTGTACTGAGAGGCTTGAAAAGCAACTGTAGTGTTTGCTCCAGGATACCATTAAGAGCAAATTCATCAGGATTCATCAAGGGAAAGAAATAAGTCTGTGAAGTATTTATCCCAAGCTTCAACTTCTCCTACATGTTCTACACCATGAATCTTGGTTTCCTCCCGTATGGATAAGAAGGGTAGGCTTAGCCTGTTTCAAGGACCCATACATCCTCTAAGCTTGAGTTTAGACAGTCCCATCGCATTCCCTAGGAACTGGTATATAGCAGAAGCAAACACTTGTTACAGATTCCGTAACAGAAATGGAACATTGTGGAAATAGTAAGTTTTGTGATCTTCAAAGTAAAAAATAATCTTTATGTGGAATATCAGAATTATTTCCCCTATGCAGAGATCAATATTTTCTTCTGACACTTTTCCTTAGCAGATTTTTCAGACAGGACAGCTGCAAGCAGCACCTACCTGACAGTAGAGAGAGGCTGCTAACATGGAGACTACACAAGATCAGCCTTTGGCACATTCAAGCTTCCAGAACATATCCAGTCCTCAGGAAACAACATGTATGACCCAAGGGTGAACCCAGGGAAGATACTGTGGAGTACATATCGATATGCATCCCTTATCTACTGGGAGCACTGATACACTGATAACAATTCATGAGGTCTCTAAACAAGCCACTTGCCTTGGAGATCAATTCATCGTGGTTGGCTAGGTGGGCTCTGCAGTGGATACAGCTGTAGGTTCGGTGACAGTTTGGCAGGTAAGCCTGGAACGTTTTTGATTTTGTCATTTTTACCATCTCTGCTGGTGGCTCCTCACTCAGCTCAGGGCTGGCACTTGAAGAACTACAACTCTGCTGAACTCGCTGACAAAAGAAACACTGGAATATGCAAGCAAAAGCCGTTGTTGTTCTGGAGTGTGTGTGGCACTTTCCACACAAATGACAGAAGAGAAACAGTCACCACCTGTAAGGTGAGAAGAGCAGAACAATTAGCAGCCTATAACGAGGTAGAAAACCTTTGTGATTCAACAATTCTAGACAAAGCAAAGTGACATTTAGAGCAAATGTGTGGCTGCGCTACAGCCCCTCCTTTCCTGAGGCTGCACCATTCCAGTCCCATCGAACAAAGTAACAAAAACTGTTTCACCAATGGCTTCTGCTCCGTAAGACTTCAAAGGAAGGCGGTATCAACAGTTCTCCATGAAACAATCATCTCCTGCAATCTACCAGGTACACTCCAAGACATCCATGCAGAAATTAAAGCAAAAAGGCAGACTACAGAAAGTTAATTGTTTTTGAAGTTCCAGTGGTCAGTTACAATGCAGCAAGTGACAGGGCAGACACCTACTATGTTCAGCATTAAACCTACAACAGATATTTGCACTTCATCTTTCAGCAAAAGTCTTGCTGTTACATCTGGCTTTAAGTCAAATACCACGTTAGATGATGCTGCATTGTTCAGGGATCCTTCTCTTTCAAGCTCAGAAGAATACCTTTATGCAAAAGCCTTTATGACCAGTGTCCTAATCAAGGCCAATTAGACACTTCCTCACTTGACCAGAACAGTCTTAACAGATACTATAAAAAAAAAAACAGACTCGGGTAGAAAAAAATTCCACACAGAAAATGCCAAACTGCATTCTTAATCCTCAGAGTGCCTTTCAGAGACACTGGGTGCACAAGCAGTGAAGGCCATACCTCCCTGCGGTGTGGGAAAGTGAACCTCTTTTACAGTTTGCCTGAGAACTACAGATTCTAAGCATTTGCAACAACACCTAGTGGTCTGCCAGAGGCCATCAGCTACTGCACCAGAGGCATCAGGGGAAGGAGCAATCCCAACACCAACACTGCCACAGTTGCTTATGTCATCAGCTATCAGGTGACTGATGCAGTAGGTCAATAGGACAAACAGAAACAAGAGCCAACCTAAGGCATTTACACTATCGTGATCCAGTTACTAAAAACGAGAACGCAAAACACTTATCACAGTTGTAAACTGTGTGCAGGGCAGCAGTTAACCACTCCTCTAGCAGCAGGTGCTAGCAATACAAAGAGGGCAGGTAAGGCAAGCCACATAAAGTCTGTATGGGAAGCAGGCGCTATGCTTCAAAGGAAGTCATCTGTACAGCAAGCCCAGCACAAGACAACCACAGCAAGATTTAAGGGACTTGTTACAGCAGCAGGAGAGAAGACTCAAGAACTACTGAAGGACTTGCCATGATGAAATTTCTTACACAAAGGATTGCAAAGGCCATAAAAACATGCAGCAGAACACATGCAAACCAACAACTGAAGCAACAATGAGGAGTTGCCAAAGAATGCATCTGCACAGAGATCACTCCTTGAAGAGGAAATACATTTGACACGGGAAATATATTAATGTATCTGAAATATTAGCCCAGTTAACATGAAGGATTGATACTTAAAGATTATCTATTGCAAAAAAAAACTGTAACTGCAAAGAGAAGAACAATTGTGGTGTTTTGAGAAAATAGCTTACTTCTGTACAACTGCTAGATCCTAAAGCTGTATCTATTGGAGGCAGCAGATTACAGGAGAAAGATAACACAAGAAATACAACCCTGGAAGTTAAATGCCAGCTTCCCCACTCAAACTCTTGACTATCATCAGTGTCTTTTCAAAGTTCACAGAAGTGAACCAAACAAAACAAAAACCCAGGGCTTTGGAATGAGGATCAGCAACAGAAACATGAGTTCGTTACTTGAATTAGTTCAAGTTCAACATGAGGAAAAAAAATATTATTTTCCAGGCATCCCTAGAAGCTATTTTAATTCAAAGGCAATCTGGACTCTTTCAGAGTCAATATACTGAGTACTTAAACTACAGAAATTCAAGAATTTTTAAACTTTGAACTGTATTTGACATTACCCTCTTCAAAAAGAGGGCAACCCTACGTGTCTGAGAGTATACCATAAGAACTACAGAACTTGTCTGCAATCTTGAGCCATTTCATCGCTGCTCCACGGTGAATAAATCCAGGCTCACTCTCTCCGATGGTGATCAGCAGCAGCAGGTTCCACAGCCGCTGCTGAGTACCCTGTGGAAAGCAGCGTACAAAGCTGAGCCAACTACTTTGTTTAGATGCGGACAAGAGCACAGCCGGTGCTTGCTCACGCACACGACAGCTACGCTTCCCAAGAGCGGAGCCAACTGACCCTGCAAAACTCCACTGCCAAATAACGAGGACATGTTGCCGTTCACCCTTCCTAAACGGCTGTCTATCCCGTTTCGGGTGACTCGTGCTTCTACCTACCGGCCTAGGACGGACCAACGGGAACCGCTGGAAGCATCAACCGATCAGCAAGACCCGGTACGGCAGGACCCCGCACAACCAAACCTCTCGCCACCCTCACCGGGAAGCGGAGCCAGCAGCCCGCCCCGGGGACTGTCCCGAAAGCCCCAAGGCCGCTGGGCGTAATTAACGCACAGCCGCGTCCCGCCGCCCGCACCTCTGACGTCACCGGGGCGGGGCGCCGGGCGGCCAATGGGCGGGAGGGCGGCTCCGCCCCGCGCGGCTCCCGGATGTGTAAACAAACACCCCGGTAAGCGTGGCGCGGGGGGGGGGGGACACGGCCGGGGGCTGCGACGGGACCCACTGACTCAATGAGCTGCCTACCGGGCAGGGCGATCGAGCGCAAGCGGCTTCCTCGTCCGCGGAAAGGAACCGCGGGAGCCAGCCACACCGCTGCTCGGAGCCGCGGGCAAGCGCACGGAGAAATATGACGTGTAAAACGCGATGCGCCCCGACATTTTCTGGGCTCAAAAATCAGGAGCGACAAAAGGAGCTTCAGTGAGTAGAGACACAAACCGGGACAAAGCCTATGCAAGCTGCCATTGGTTACCACGGCAGCAAAAACACCACAAAGTTAAATACGTTGAAGCCTCGCTTTCACTTCAGATACCGAGAACTAGCAGGAGAAAGGATGCAAAGAGAAAGTTAAACGGCAGAGGGACCGCTCGGTTTCCCTGGCGGGAGGGAGCAGCTGCTCCGTGCACGTTTAACGTTTTTTTCTTCTCCTACCAGAGCACAAAGCCACCACGGCAGGTGACGCCACTCGCAGCGATCCCTCGGCCATGAGAGCGGCTCGTTTTCCCCAGACCGCCGGCAAGCTGCCGGGGGAGAGCCAAGCGCGGCCACCCAAACATGGACCAGCTCTGTTCCAACCCACCGGACCTCCGGCAGGGAACCTGCCGAGAGCGAGCGACGAACCCCCTGGACCCCAGCTCGCCGAGCTCTGCATCGCCCCCCCCTCAATTATGTAAACCATCACCAGCCG
>VWZI01022067.1:1014463-1063429 GCA_013396835.1 Psilopogon haemacephalus
GGTGGCTTCTGTCGCCTCGAAGCTACCTTCTCGGAGGCAACCAAGGGTCAGAGGAGCAGGCCGGGCGCGCGTCTGCCGCCCTGAGGGCCGAGGGGCGGCCGAGGCATCCTGCTAGGGCGCCGCGCTCTCCGCAGCCCGCTGCCGCCTTTGTTTTGCCTTGCCCCGGCCTGGCGCTGCCGCAGCCGTTAAACTCGCTCCCACCGCCGCCCGCAGCCAATCACCGCGCGCGCGCCCGCGCTCCCGGCACGCCCCCTGGGGGCGGGGGAAGAAACGGNGCCCCGCTGAGCTGCGCGGAGGAGAGCGGGCAAAGCCGGGACGCTCGGGGCGGGGGATAAAGCCAACATGAGGTAAATCCTCAGCCGAAGCAGCCGGCTCGGCCGCGCTTCCATCCTGGGGTATTTGCAGAGTCGCTGCAATAAGCAGTGCGGGGTTGCTCAGACTTCCCTGTGCTCTCCAGAGGGTATTTGTCTTCCAAGTTTCTGCTAACAGCAGGTAAAAGCCTGGGGGATGACAAACGTCTGTTAGAAGTTCAGTGTCTTAGGAAAAACATTAAGGGAAAAAGCCCAGTTGGAGATTGGTAGATCAGTAGGATAGGCCAGAGCACTCCCGGAGAGGGAGTTTTGGCAAGAGTTTGTTACTTAGGAAAAAAAAACCAAAAGGTATTCGGGTTTTAAGGTATAATGGAACTATTATGAGGATTCAGGAAATCAACAACTCGCATACAAGTAGCTTCCAAAGCATCTGAGGTCTGGTGATTTCCCCGATAAAGTAAATAAAAGCAAGCCCCTGGGTTATATTGACTGAACTCTTCTGATTCCAGGCAAAAGTATAGACATGGAAACTGAGGAAGCCTGTGTGAAGCTATGCTTGCACCCTGAGGCAGGGCTCTTTTGTCATGCTACATAAATGCAGCATCGATGGATTTTTCTTCAGCTCCTCTCTCCCTCCCGGGGCCTCGATACTTCACAGACTACCAGAAACAGAAACAATTCAGCTAGTGGCTGTAATCAGTAAACAGTGTGCTGCCTATCCATTTTTAAATATAGTTTACATGTTTATACATTTTTTGCCACTTGCTTCTTTCTTCCTTATGACAGATTAACGACTTTTCTTGAAGAATCATACAAAAAAAGTCATACTTGCACAATAAAGAAGAAATATGTTTTGGCAAGACAGGAGGAAACATGTCTGTGAGAGAGTATTTCCTGTCAGGGCCTCACTGCAATTTCCCCATCATTTCCCACAGCTGGAGTGTTGGTAGCTATAGTCTTGTAGAAAGTTGACAATTCTTTTAACTTTCTTAGCTACGCTTCAGAGTGTACCAAACAAAGCTTCCTTACCCATTTCCCACAGGTGAGTTAGATATGATAAAGACACACAAGAAGATAATAACTGAGCAGAGAAAGGGGCAGGGCTGTAGCATAGTTTGGCAGAGAAATTACATGAAATTGGATACAGCAAAGTGCATAAAGCTTGAGACGATTCTTGAAAAAACAGCTCCAGCTTACTAAAAGTTAAAAATATCCCATAAAGGGCTTTTAGAAATTTTTAACAAGCTGTTTCTTCATTTTGAGGGGCCCTTTAATACCCTCCCTTGACAAGATAAACTTCTTAGTCCATTTTTCTTTATCTAGTTGAAAGATACCTGACTAGATTGGGTGACTGTTGTCATCTGATATGGGTGATTCTATACCCTAATTATGCAGCTGCCATAGTTGCCTATGCAAATGCTCCTGTATATATGCTTTAGAAATAATCACTTTGATCTTTTGACAATAGTTGGTACTTACATTGTATTTTACAAGTTCTAAGTACTATACCAAGGTATGTTTATTATAGTTCCAACTTCCATCGTCTTTTTGAGTATTAGGAGCAAGGAATATCAAGTAATGAGCAGAAAGTCACAGTAAAAGCATTGACCTCTGCAGGTAGTCTTCCTAACCCACGACCAGTGAGCTATCATGACTGACGTGACCGAATCAATCCAGTGAGTTCTCAGTCACGATTTAGGTGGAGTGACATCTCACTGGTTCACTGAAACCGGTGGCAAAGCTCCCACCACCATGCCCAACCCCCGAACCTCAAAGGCAGTGGTATCACATGTGCACAGAGCTCTTCACGGGTGATAGCTGCACAGGGACCCGGCGCTGAGGTGCAGCAGGTGCTGCAGTACCACTCACAGTCTCCTCACTGCTGCTCTGACCCAGTACCAACTCAAAATGCAAACCCAAGAATAGCTGGTGCTGCTGTATGTGCCTTTCTACAGGTATGAATGCAGCATCAGGTTTCGCCTGTTCATCTTGGGAGATATGCTGTGATCTTGGGTTAGGTGTGAGGAACAGACCATGTGACACAGAAGCAGGAATTGAAATTTACATGGGGACTACAAAAATAGCCATCAGTCCAGTTGTGAACATAGAAGTGACTCTCCTTTTCAGAGATTACAAGATGGACAAGGAGGAGAAAGAAGTGTCTGTCAGTGAGGACAGCAAAGGATTCTGAAAGCTGAACAATGTTTCCATTGTTTTAACACAAGCTCTGCTTCTCCACTGAAAAAATCCAAATGACAACGACACTGAGGGTT
This sequence comes from Psilopogon haemacephalus, assembly GCA_013396835.1. Classification (NCBI taxonomy): domain Eukaryota; kingdom Metazoa; phylum Chordata; class Aves; order Piciformes; family Megalaimidae; genus Psilopogon; species Psilopogon haemacephalus. Next base: position 1,017,048 of record VWZI01022067.1, read on the forward strand.
TATTTCTTTTTGCTGTTTGTTTCCTTAGTAACAAATACACAAGCTGAACTGTTAGAATATCATTCTTTTCTCTTTTTTTCTCTTTTTTTTTTTCTTTTTTCTTTTAAGATAAAGACATGTCAAGAATACATTCAGTGCTTTCAGGAACAGGTTAAGCTTATTCTTATTAATTCCTCTGATACAGCATGACGTACTTGAAAGTACTGTGTGTAGTCCACTGAAACAGTGAAATAACAAACATGCAGGAAATTAAATTATTGCATCTCAATTTCTATACTGTTTAAATTGTTAACTCTTAGGATGAAGTGTGCCTTTCACAGTGGAGTTTTGATCTTGATTAGCAAAGTAGATGGCACACTACTACTGCTACTAAATCCTGGTTAGTATCCTAATCATATCACCATCATGTTATCATCAGTAATATAACACTATGTTTTCGTGGGGCCCATTTTGATGCTGACAGCTCTTGCCCATATTGTATGAGCTCTGTATCATGATGCTTCTTAAATACTATCCCGTAATAGCAGTGGAAAGTGTTGATGTTCCTTGTTAGGATTTGAATCAAGGTTATGGTCTGCAGCTCTGGAATCCACTGGGTTAAGGGAATTGGAGAGATGACATGGAGTCATTGTCCTTGTGGTTCTGTACACTAGAACTGGAAGGTGAATTATATCCAAAAACATTTACAAACATTCTGAAAACAGCTCAAACTCAAAACACGGCAGATAGAGGCAGGAAAGATCATTAAAGCTTATAAACTGAGAAGGAATGTCAGGATCATCCCTTCCTTTGCTTCTTCAGGATATGCTAAGTCTCAAAAGTTTGAAGATGTTAACTAAACTTTTAAATTGTTGACTGGTCTTAGAACGGTTGAGCTCCTTGTTCTCTATTTTGGCTGAAAGAAGATTACTGAAAGAAGGATTTTTATTTTTTTTAAACAAAAATAGCCTTTTTTCCTATATGTTTGCCATAAATGTGAGATTAGTAATGAGGGGGAAAAGAACCCAAAATTTGTTCTTCCTACTTACACCACTTACTTCCTGACATTGTGTTCCCCAAAATTCCCCTGGGAAAAAAAATCTGTGTCCATTACTTGGCACATGGCAGCAGCTGGCCTGAAGAGTATAATACAGAAATATCTGACAAAATTAATATAGAATTTCTGATTATATAATATGAAAACATCACATTAGGCATTATTGCAAAACAGCATACCAGTAGGTCATAAATTATACTGGCACTTGTCACAACTTATTTTAGTTACTTGTCTGAAACTGTGTGTAGAGGGAGGCATTTCAAATGAGCAAATAAAAATCAGAATTTTGAATTTTGAAACCAAGCATAAAAACTGCAAACCCAGAAAAGAGGCAATGAAGCAATTGCTTCAGTGGCTCAAGGAGCATCAAGTGATATGGTCAGCTGTCCTGGAATACTTTAATGTTTCAGGCTATCCTTAAGTGGAGCATAGGCAGAGAAACTTGTTTGGGGGCTGCGAATCAAACAAATAATGATTTTTATATGATGTAGGCATCTGTTCATAGCCGTATAAATGGCTGTGATGTGGAAAAATAGTCTGTGTCACCCAACTCTAGGTGCCTAATTCAGAGCATATATTTTTCCTTAACCAGAGAGAAGAATACACACCTCCAGAGGGTGATCTCTCAGCTGCAAAATCTGAAGTGCTCTTTTTTTTTATCCCCACCATCATTGGAGATGTTCTACCTTTATCTTTTGGGTGACTTTTGAAGTAGCAAAACCAGATGTTAAGCAAACTTTTCTGATATTCAGGCTGACAGACATACAAGTGTCTTACCTAAAGCAGAGGAGTTGATCAGGGAATGAGCTAGAATATCTTGATGTTTCAGCATCCATTAATAGCCAAGCTTAATTTATTTTAGTTGACTTTTCTCCACAACTTGGTTCTACAATAATTAAATATCTACTTTCACTAGAAAATCTGGACTGCAGGGTAACAGTGCTAGGAGTTTATAATATTTCACATTTTGTGATATACTGCTTTTGGTCTTTAACCAAAAATATAAAGCCAACATAATTATCTTTCTATAAGCGCAATAATGAAAATGGAAAAATGGAAATCAAGCAACGGCTGTATTTGTTTCTGAAAATTGTTTCTTGTATTAGCCAGGCTGTGGAGAGAAAATGATGCCAGGTCCATGAAGTTCTGACTGTCCTTTAAAGCAGCTGCTGGGACTGTGAGCAGCTACTCACCTAGTTTGGTAAGTGGGGAAGAGAAGCCCTGAAACTGGTTGTTGCTGCTTTTCCTGCTAGCCGTCACCTCTGCAGAAAGTCTTTGAAGAGGCTCGAGAGCAGAACAGGCAGTTGCAGTGTGTGAACACACGTATAGCTCACTCTGTGTAGAACTAAAAACAGCGTTTCTCTAATGAGAGGATTTATAACTGTGCCAGTTTTGTAAATATCTGACACAGTTAGTTACAGACTCTGGAATTCACCAACCAGTACCCAAAGGTGAGATACCATAGAAGTGAAGCCCTAAAATTGGGGAATCAAGTGTTTTGACTCATTCTAATATGCTTTAGACTGTTACAAAAGAAGATTCAGGGAGAAAAAGCAGTACCAAAAGTATAGATTTGAAGGTATTTATATTTTAATTAAAAGTAGATTAGACAGTAATGTGAGCTGTATATTTTATCTCTTGTTCTAACTCTTGAATTCCAGATGTTACTGTCTATGGGCAATCTATTTCGTGTTTGTCTTTATGGAAAATAAGCATTTTATTTGTCAAATACAGATTTGGTTTGATAGTGTTGTAAAAGCATGCTAGAGGTGGAAATATGGATGAAAATGGTAGGCAGCCCTAACACTTGTTTGTGACCTGTTTCAGAATTCAGTATTTGAATTGAATTTCTGATTATGAAAGAGCATTGGAATGCACCCCGGGATGGACAAAAGTCCTGTAACTTCCCTCATCTCTGAAAGAGCAGTAGTTATGTTAAACTACCCCAAGGTGCTTTGGGAGGGAGGTTGTCTAGATCATACCCAAAGACAGAAAAGACAGCTATTCTGAACCTCTGACAGTGTCTGGTAGTGCTGAGTTGTGCCTCCAGCAAGATATGCTGAGACTGTAGGCAAGGTTCAGGCTGCACTTTACCACTAGACTGGAAATGGCATCATCAGTTTTCCTGCTATTGACTCCTGGTAAGTAAATTACAGAGCACACTGTAACACGAACCTCAGTTTAGCAGGCAAACAGGAGTGGCAGCATAACAAACCAGGACAACACATGCAGACTAATTGTGCTTTATGAGTGTCACAGCATTTTAGAGCACCAAAGCAAATGCGTTGTCTGTATTTAGCAGTAAAGAACACAGAAGACATCTCTGAGGCAGATGGGAAAGGTTATAGAATGAAAACAACTACATAAGCTTTCAGTGTACATGTTATAAAATCCACCTTTAAACAGAATTGTCATCTGCTTCATGGAGCTTTATCCTCCTTGGTTAATTGTTAGTCAGCTATTACTACCTGAGAAGTCAAACCTGCGCTTTGTGAGCTGTAGAAAACCAAAGATTAATTTCCTATTGACACGTTTTATAAAAGCACATTCTACTTCTGCTTGCTTATATGCAAAACAGTTGTCTAAAGACAATTTTACTGGTTTAGTGTTTGGTTTACCTTTTATCTTCCCCCCCCCCACCCTTCCTCTTGGAGGTGTGTTTCTCATTTAAAAAATAATTTTTCTGCTCATACTTCCTGTCCAGATTACGGCACCCAGCACAAGCATATTCTGTCATTTCACAGATAAATAGGGCCAAGGGGATTACTGCAATCATGTGGTACAACTTCCTGTAAGATAGAGATCATGTGATATTACTTGTCATTTAAACCAGAATATCCCTTAGGAAAATATCCCTGAACATCCTGTCTCTACAAGTTGTAATTCCCAGTTCTAGTCATTAATTACTCTTCTTTTCAAATATATACATCTTATTTCTCCTTCAAATGTATTTAGTTTTATCTTTCAGCTGCTTTTCCTTCATCTGTAAGACTAAGGAGTCAAGAGGACTCATCCTTTTGTGCATTTTATAAACCATATTTTTCAATTTCTGAGTTGTTTCTCTCTGCTCAAATCCTACTCCAAGTTATCAAATTATTTCTTGAACTGTGGATTCCAGCAGCGATCTGTTTCCCTTTCAAGCACAGAACTGTTCTTCTCTTATTTAGACAGTCTGAAGATCGTATCTATTTGTCTGGTTACTTGCCAGGCATTCAATCGATTCATCATTAGGATCCCAAAAGGCACTGCAGAATTGTTCCCACTTCAATAACATAAATACCTGCCTATCCCTGCCTTTCTTTCTAAGCAAGAAAGAAGCATTACTGATTTTTGTTTTCCTTGACCAGATTAGCTGCAAGAGTTACATTTGTGGGTCAGAATGATTTATATATTAATTTTGTACTCTAACTACTAGATATTTCTGGTGGTTTGTCTCCAGTGTTATCTCGGTAACTGAGAAGCGAACAATCCTCTTAAAGCTGCTGAAGGATTTAGAGACAGAACACCATCCAAGATTTCCCTCAGCCAGTGGGATGTCTCTGGTACTGACCTAGCTCCACCTCGTGGCTGAAACTGTCCCCGGTGCTTTCGAACAGGTTGCATTTTCTTGTGGGCTTCCTTATATAAATTTTGATAAAAGGTGTGGAATTCCTTTATAGCTTTCAGAACAAATATGTTTCTGGTAATAGAAAAATATGGAGACTGGTTAAAGACAAGACAAGCATTGCCTGTTGCCCTGTGGCACATAGCATTTGATTGCATCGTTGTTCTCCTCCTCACTCCTTGGCCAGGCACAATGCCTGACACTTACCTTCAAGAATTGCCTAGAATTTCGACCACAACATAAGCACAACTAGAGTGGTGTATATTTTGGCAGCATTTTGTTTCCTTCTCTAAAACAAATATTTTTCATGTGGCTGTCATGAAATGAAATGCTAGCATTTGAGTAGATGAGCACACACCTGTCAGCTAATCTCTTCCTGCCATCCCTAAACTAGAAGAAGAATATTCGGTAACTGCCCTGATTTCACAGCTTGACCACCAAAACCATGAACTCAGTACAGGAAAGGTCAAACCACAGAGCAGAAGATACAGAAGGCCACCAAACACTGGACTCACTGACCACAGAGTCCCTTCTTCAGATCTGTTATGTAAGTTCATATTTTGGTGTATAGCACAACTTTGTATCTTCATCAGACTGCAAAGAAAAAGTAGCTCACTTTCAGCACCTTCAGTGTTGACAGCAGGAAGACAGTGAGCTGACAGGGCATGCTGGGTTTTCTGTTCTGTTGCGTATCAGCTAGTATATTACTGCATAGAACTTCTAACAGTCACTTTAGAAATTACATTCACCTCTAAAAATACCATCAGAGACCAACAGAATACAAGTTACAATTCCAGAAACTGGTACAGAGTTGGTTACATGACAGGATGAGGGTAGCTGCACACCTCTTTTGGCAGTCCTAATACAAAAGACATATCCCCTGATCCATGTAAGGTGGAAACAAAGAAAGTGCCTGTTGCCAAGGGGCTACAGGCCCCAGCAAAATATGCCTGGTAAGAACATTCTCTCTTCCTGTGTCATATAGAGCATCCATGACATCCAAAAGTGAGTGACAAAACAGCCTTACCTTGTAGTGTAAGTGACAAGCTGGAGCACATTCCAGATCTACAATTCCATTTGACATCCGCTGCAGACGTGCTTAGAAATCTGAAAATAAGTGCTGGTTTGCAAGCCTGACATGTAGCAAATTAACAGCAGCAAAGTCTCGGTCTTTTTGCTGCACATCATGTGTGTTTGATAAATCAGATTTGTTTACAGATGCACTACAGTTTCATATGAAGAATTCCTTGCTGGGTTACCTGCTTTAAATGTGTCAGAAGGCACTGTGCACACATTGCATGCACACTGTGTTGTGTACTGGGCTGTACAGCTGCTCTGTTCTGCTCTGCTACTTACATAGTTGTCAAACTCTTTTTTGAGCCTGGCAGAGACCAGTGCAGCTTGTAGCCCAGTGAGGCAGCACAGGGAAGAGGGCAGGAAAGGAATGGGGTGACCAGTCTGTTGCAATCACAGCGTTTTAAATGGCTGGAAGCAGGGTGGGAGGAAGCTTAAGACTGACATCTGCTTCAGACAGCAGCATCCAGCACAGTGCATGGAAGTTACCTGGCATATGTCACAGCACACAGTCACAATTGCTGCTGCTGCTTTGAGTTCTGCAGTGTGCAGGGGCAGAAGGTTGGTTGGCAGTACAAGATGAAATGCAAATATTGCAATGCCATCTCAATTAGTATTGAAATTTTGAACGAGTGGCACTCAGGTGTACCTTACCCATTCTGCCTGTGGGCTGCAGTTTTCAGAATCTTTTTCTGCGATAGTGTATTAAAACAAACCAAACAAACAAAACAAACCCAACCAAGCAAAAAGTTGTCAGTGCTGCCAGGCTGTGCACAGTAACTGCCAAAGGTGCCCTTGCCCTTTGTCTTTTTTCTGAAACCCACTTCTCATCCTGGGTTTTGCTTTAGTAGTCCCTGGTATCCTTATCAAGACCCTGTTCAGCTATCATTGCCTGACATCTCTGCGTGGCTCAGTGAGGCACAGGACAGGACCAAACCAGCTGCTCAGGCATAACTCACATTTACTCAAGAGAGTGGTGTGTGCTCTTCTGAGAGCTTGAAGAACTGCAGGGCAGATAAAATACCTGAGCAGGGTAGGATAAGTGCACAAAATGCTTGCTAGATCTGAGCAGTTTTCTAAAATCAGTTTCTTCCAGATCAGTGTGATGACACTGCAAAGAGTCTGGTGTGATTCAGCTGGCAACTCCATTGTCCAAAACAAAGCAAGCAAAGACAAAGGTGCTTGCCAAGGTTGCTACTGCTTCTCACCAGGAAGTGTCATTTGCCTAGCAAATCACTCAGCTCTAATAACTACCAACAGGTGTCACACACAAAAAATGGGGAAAAAAATACTGATTTCAGAATTGAAGTTGGAAAGAACGGCTGCCAAATGAACTTAAAGAGTGGGAAAGGGAGAAAAATCTAATTGGTCACAGACAAGGCACTGACAAGCAACATCATTTCCCTGCTCCAACAGGGAAAAAAAACAGGAACCCAGAGGGAAGAGAGAACTGCAGAGGAGAGGATGATTCCATGGAGGTACCAAACAGGAGGAACAGTATTAAGGACCATGCATTTTGGACTGCCTTCCCCTCCACACCCACCCCTGCTCAAGCATGCAGCTCAAAAATCAGCCTGTTCCCATGGTATGGATGAGGAGGTGATTTTCACCTGCTTACACAAAAATAGACTGCAGCCTCAGGTAGCTGGGAATGACAAGTTGCTTACCACTCCATCACTGCAGAAAACTCAGCCATTGCAATATTTTGCTGAAGTATGCAACAGGACTGCCTACGACATTCATCCCCCAAAGAAACAGCAGGAAAGCCCTCAAACATTACACTTTGCCTACTGCTACACCGAGCAAAGACAGGACCACTAGAATACATGCATACCAGAAGGAAAATTGTTCTGAAGAGCTTAACATCTGACTGCTCACTACAGCTCCTCAGGACCACTTTCTGCAAGAAAAAGGGAACACTGTTCCTAAAAACATCCCCACAGCTCCATACTTTTTCTCCTGCCAGCACACCCCTCCCTGGAGCCAGTCACACAGCACCGGTTGCTGACTTTCTGACAGCGTGCCAACCACGAAGGCAAACCAGCAGAGCTATGTACCTGTTTTCTTAACTAAAACATACCACTTTATGTCCTCTACGCAGGTCAGACCTCTTCCACTTTTTTTTCCACCACCCTCTCAATTGGATAGGAAACAAGTCAGTCCTTTGCTAGAGCTGATAGGCTCCAAGGGCAAAACACTACCCCAGCAACAGTTTTCTGAATCAGCTTCCAACCGTAAATACTTTTGCCTTCTCCACTTGCTACACAAACTGTGAGGGAGATTTACATAAAAATGTATTATTGCTCCACTGACAATCAGCTTGACATAAGTGTTGATTTGCTGTCATCTAGCAAATCATGCTGCAAAGCTTCTGCCTTGAGAGAATAGCTGTCACTGCTGTAGTTGTCTGGAACTCATTACTAGGAGCAGATTGCTGTGGAGACTAGTCACTGAAAGGCTGCTTGTAAAAGGCACAGACGCTGGCTTTGCAATCACTGAGTGCAAGATGTTGGTCCTTCAGGAGAGCACAGTTAACGTTTACAGCTAAGGTAACGTCACACTTTTACAGAGCAGCACCACAAAAGACTGTGTGTTTTACAGTAATTTTATTTACAAGTTAGCACATGACACCTGTAGTACTACAGTTTTAGAACACCATTAGTAGTAAAAGAAGTCACATCTAAGAGTAGGAGGCAGCAGAGAGAAATGTGCACAGAAAATGGAGAAAAGCTATTTAGTTATAACTGAAAGGGTATTTTTCTACAGCCTTGGAAAGCAAGGAGGAATAAACATGATGAGGAGAGCAAGGTCTTCAGCCCTGTTAATTCTACAGCATTAAAAGTATTGTAGAGTGACACTTTAGTATGATTAACACTACACACTGACAGTCAAATGCAAGTGGTGGGGAAAACAACTGTCTTAATATCCTGTCCTCCTGAGCACCCAGAAAACAAAACCAAAGCTTCCCTCTTTGGGAAGGGCTGGTTTATGTGCAGAGCCAGAACAAAATTGCTACTAGGGGCCAGGAGGGACAGAGCTTAAGACCGGAGAGTTCCCATGCACTGCATATTGCCCGTGTGGTCTTATCTGGTCTACAGTTAAGTAGAGGGTGAGCAAACCAGCTGCAGCATTCCACAAGTTTTTTTACAGTGTTGTGATGTAGTAAGGCTGAGAACAGCTTAGCAGAATCCCAAAATCAAGCAGGGAAATAAAGCCTTTCTGCTCTCTTATAATCCTTGGCTCTAATGATGCTGTTGTTGAGCCTGGGCCTTTTTCAAGAGGAAAACTGTGGAGGAGCAATTCCAGGGAAACACTCTAGGATCTAGATGGATTGATGATAAGACTCAGAAGAAACTAATGCAGTATCAGATGCAACCCTTTTCTGCTTCAAAGTAGAGCAGCCAGAAAACAAACAAGTATCACTCAGGACCCAGTGTTTCATCCCACTCCAGACATCTTTAGTAGTCTTGAAGCAACTGTCACTGCACACGATCCATGTTAGTGGCTGGAAAGCAATGACAATAAAAGCTGCAAAGGAATAATTTCCACTACTAACTAGATGCAGGATATATTGCTTTTGGTACAATGCTATTTATTTTCACAAGAGAAAAACCAGTGGTTAAGTTGAGCACACAGGAATTATGCAGACCTTTGCCATGCAGGAGCAACAGTTATTGTACTTAGAGAAATGTCACCAAGTCAGCTGTAAGAACAGCTCAGTGCAGCTCTTCCAAAATACCAAACAGGCACTCAAACCCAAATTAATAAATGAAGTTTAGCTGCAAAAGAGTGCTTCAGAAATGACCACAGTTGCTTTGTTTTCTTTTATCCCCACACACTTGCCTGGAGCATTGCACTTTTGCTGCAGGTGAGAGAAAACACAGAATTAGACCACGTAGCTATATTGACAGCAGCAATCTTCACATCAGTACTTTTGAGTGTGTAACTGGCCTGCAAAGGTTTCTGTTCCCTCCACATCTGTGCCATCCCTATTCAAAAAGCCCGCAAAGGTATGTACATGTACAGACACTAACAAAAAAACTTTTTAAAAACACAGAATGCATTACAAAGTCTAAAGGTTGAACTCTTGAGTCTATGACATCTCAAATACAAGTTAGAATATTTATGAATTTTAACACTTCCAGGAAGATAGAAAGGTATCATAATCAACATTTCCCTTAAGTGAACTGGGAGACAGACTTAACAAAAAAAACCCTTCCCAGTTCACCTGTGATATCATCAGTGAGTCTCAAACCAAAACTCTGGATATTCAGCATTTTTGCATTTGCAGTCTTAAGGCAGAAAAACATCTCCAGAATAAGCCACTTACTCTTGTAGCTAACAACAGCAAGAATAAAATTCCCTAGAAGGTGCATCTCAAACCTTTCAGTAATAAGCACATATTAACAACTTCTGTGGCACTCTTACAGCACTGGGGTTTAATAGTTTTAAAATTTTGCTATAAAATCCTGAATTCGGAACAATTTTTCAGATGTGAGGAAGCATGCATCATGGCTCCAGAGACTACCCTTGTCCACTGTTATTTCTGGTGTGTTCAAGGCCAGCATCAAAATTGTACACTGGAATTCACAGAGCACTACTACACTGTGCAATGCCTTCCTTGGTGCTACCCTGCGCTGCAGGAGAGGAGCTGCTCTGCACCAACTTTTCTCCCCAGAGTCAGTGCCTGTAACCAGCAGCCTAGGAGTCAGCTGCCTGCAACCCCAGCCCAGCTCCACAAAATACAGCTCTGTCCTCGGCTCAGCTTTACAGAAGCAAACGGAAGTTGAGCTATGAGACCGTAGGTAATCTACAGCCGTGCAAGATAAAGAAAGTAAGAACAAAGAAGTGAAATCATTCAGTCAGTCTCAGAAGAGCAAAATACTCCAAAGGAAAATGCCAATATGGAAAGCATTAAAACCCTCAGGAAGAGCAGCTCAGAGGAAGAGAGGAACTCAGTAAGACCAAAGGTCAGCCCAGCCCAAGCAGCAATTGAAGGAGACACTGAGAAGCACTACTTCAGATGGCAGCCAACATAGCCGAGCACACACAAGGCTCACAAGGTAAATGAAAAGATTAATTCTGTATTTTTTAGGTGAAAAAAATACAGAAAATCCACAAGCTGTCACGGAATTTCTTGTTCGTTTCTGGGCAAGCAGAATGACAACTCTTTAGGGCTCTTGTTTTCAGCCTTCACATACAAAGATAAGCTACCTCTGCACCAAATGAAAAGCTTGAAGGATCATGCACATCTCTATCACATGAATTCATTAGATAGAAAGGGAAGGAACTTCAGGAAAAGGTGCTGAGCGGAAGATGAGAGGCAATTTTAGGGAAGCAGTAGGGAGCTTTCACTATTGAAAAGTTATTTAACCGTTTAGAGTAAAAAGGAGAAGAATATGAACCAGGGACCGCTGGACTTCGAGCAAAGTTCTCAACAATGAAAAGCAGTGGAACTGGGCTTCATGCCACACTACAGCCAAAGGCATTGTTCCTTTCTGTTCCTCTTGCCTGTTTTTGTATCACCTTCACAGAAATCCCAGTTACATGCTGGGCTTCGAACAGGAAGAGTCACATAAGACCTTCCAGCTTTCATGCTTACCTCTTCACTGGTTTAACCAAGGGGATCAGTAATCTGCTATCAGCAGAAAGCTCCCAAATGCTATACAAGGTTTTTGGAACAATTTGAACTCAGTTTGAATAGTAAGACAAAAAGAAAAGTAAATGAGCAGTAGCAAGTTACACTGAGAAACTGGGATCTGGGAAACACCTGAAGGAAAGTCATCAGTGTGAGTAATTCATAGAGGAGAGCGGTTAGAGAACAGTTCTGGAACCCAGTTCCCAAGGTTAGCCTTCACATGAATGTGACTGATGGGATAAGAACACTGGCCACCTCTTGCATCTGGCTAAGCACCAGGATGTTTTGCTGCTTCATCAGAGCTGTCTCTGCAACCAGAGTTCAAGCTCTAGAACTTGCTGAAGTTTCGTGAGTGGCACAAAGACACATCAGAGCAAGATAACCATCAACAGGACGTGGCACGTAGCAATGCGATGAAGTTTCTAAGTCTGCCCTGTGCCTCAAATGATTTCCTTACTCTTTAAGCTAATGAAATGTTACATATAAGCAATTTAGTAGAAGGAGCAAGTGAAAAAGAAAGTGCGCAACGCAGAAGCTGGCATCTTTGGTCTGCAGTCTTGGGAAGAGAGCTCTACAAAGCTTTATGCCATCAAATCTACACTGGTATCTCTTCCAACGAACACAGCTGTACTCCAAAGCAGTTCCTCACAAGCCTGCAGGAGTGTTTGTGTGCACCGACTTCCCCCAGCACAAACAGCTTAAGCCTCCAGACCACCCAGAGGGCACAGAAATAGGTCAAGCCCTCACAAGCCATAAACCCATGCCCAAGTGCCCATCTGTCTTTGACTTCAACAGTTTAAGAGTACAACTATACTTGAAACTGACCAGCTCCAGGGGAATACAGAAGCGTGTGTGGTATTTCAAACTCTACTTCAACAAGGATTACAGCAGCACTAAGTTAATCGGCGGCTCCACCGAGATAGGCTGAAGTGTAGTCACACCCGGAAGCAACTCACTGAAGCACAGCATTCTGCTAGGGGGAACAAGGAAAGCAAGAGGCATCTCCAGTCCACAAAGAAGTGAGAACATGCACAAACCTATCTCTGGCAAAAATCAAATTCTGTAATATTCTGGGGGGGAAAACAAAACCACCAAACCCAAACACACTCTGCTGTGAAAGCCACAGAGGAGATGGAGAGATGAATTGTGACAAGCCAATTCTCAGAGTTGTTCCAGACTTGTCAGTTACAGCTGGGCTCACTTTACTTTCAAGTCACTTTTTCTGTGCTTTTGTATTAATCAGAGAAGTTTCTAGCTGCCATTATCAAACCACACCTTTTAGGAGTTCAGCTCTTTGGCACAGTCTGATTTTAGTCTAAAAACATAGTAATAACAATAAAAAAGAAACCCACGAAAAGCCCATGACAGCTTTTCGTCTTGGTTCTCTCCCAGAACTCACATTCCCAATCCTTGGCCCAGTGAGAACCTTTCTGTAGAAGGATGAAGCCATTTGGTCTGTAAGGATTGCTCAAGCCACTATTCCTAAGAGTTGCTGGAGGAACAGCATTAGAGAGTGGCCAAAAGCCTACGACTCATTAGATACTGCTGGAATCTCTGTTCACACTTCAAAATATTGATGATGTCATAACCTTCCCACACTAAAGATAAAACATTTTGGCCTGTGTATAAACTTCACTTGTGGTTTTTTAGATGGCTCCCCTAATTTGATTTCCAGCTGGCTGAGTCACACAGTGGAGCAAACAGCCTGGAATATTTACAGATATTTGAATGTAGGCTGCTTCAGCAACCATCACTGTTTAGCATGGCTGATGTGACACTCATGGGTGTGCCCAAAGCTTGCTTCAACACAAATGCCAGTCACTCTATACATGCACAGCACTATGCTGATTTGGTAATACAGGGACACGATTTAATGATTTTCTTTGCATTGGTTTTTACAAGATTCAGATGCCAAAAACAAAAACAGAACGTTAAGTTACCTGATTTAAAAAAGAAAACCACATACGTTTACAACATCAAAAGAATAAGACAAAATATAAACCTTTGCTACTTACAATTGAGCTATACAGATGAACCAAATCACAAATCTGTCACAATAGAAACGTTTAATTGTTACAATGAATAAGAACATACAGAAAATTATTACTTTTTTTTAATCTATTTTTTTCTTTTTATAAAATCTTCCTTTGCTTTTTTTTTTTTTAAAGCATTTATTTTTATTATTTTAAACTTACCAATAACTAAATTAGCTATGCAGGACTTGTGGGGTACATGACTAAGAAGGCACCAACAGTACAAAGCAAAGACAAAGCAGTTTTGAGTATTTTGAGTGCTCTACACTGATACAACACAAGAAAAGGCAACAATAGTAAGTAAACCAGCTGCAACCTTTAGAACTTTGTTATAGATTTACAAAGGTAGACCAACTTCGACACTTCCTCCAATGTTCCACTTCATCTGATTACAGCACACGCTACAAAAACCACTGTAAGCTTCACTTTACTAATGTGCACTTTTCACTAATTTAGTGTCTTGATTTCAATTGTTAACCAAACCATTTTGAAGCACAAATGTATTTAAAACTCAATAAAAGGATTGTTTGGACTTTTTTGTTTGTTTGTTTGTTTAAACCGCTGCATTTACAAAAATATCTCCCCTAAAATCTGGGATTGCTTGAAGACATTGCTGTACAAATATAAAAGTACTATGCAAGGGACCAAATTCATGAGTACAGGCTGTGTATGTATAGACCTATATTTATACCATATCACTGTGCTGTAACAACACAATAAATTTATCAATAACCAAGGACTATATAAACCACACTAACATAAGCAAATATATATTAATAAAGTTTAAATCTATAGTACAATTGCTCAGCAAACAACCTGGACATGGTATAAATATATTGTAGCATACTACAGGGTTTTTTCTCCTTTTTCTCATTCTGCAAGAAAAACCAAGCTCAGCTCCTTGGGTTCCAATTGACCACTGCTGAGTTATGTCACCACTGCCACTCCTGCAAGCTCCTAGTGCCACTACACTGCTCAGCCCATGTAGGGTACTTTACACTTCAGATCCGATAGAACCTGGTATCGATCAGGAAGAGTCTGGCGACAAGTCAGGACAGCAGAGGAAGATGCTCATTTGCCAAAGCATCCATGAGAATTTGATGTTTGCATATCTTTTTTTTTTCAGCTGCAAGGTTGGAATGTATTTGACAGTGAACTGTTTAAATTCCTTATTCCCAAAACATCTTTACCATGAAATATGCATGTTACTTGATTAAGAGTTGCTGTTCTCTGCTCTGAAATATAAAACCTACATAAAGGAAAAAAAAAAACCCAAACAAAAATCAAAGTAAAATGCTGAAATCACTGACCTAAGACAGTGTTGTTATAGACACCTTCTTTTAAACTATTTTCAAAACNTCACTGGAGTCAATAAAAGGCTGATGAATGTGGTTACTGATACTGATGGATGCCAATTGGGTTCAGCAGGAACAGTGAAGGAAGAAAGCCTGAAAGCACCAGATGGTAGGTAGAGCAAACCCTCGGCTTCTCACCTGGGAGAGAAAGAACACAAGGGTAGGTCTACACCTCCCTAGAAATCCCTAATTAATGAAAGCATGAAAATAAAAACTGGGAAAAAGAAGGGCGAAGCTGCCAAAGTTCTTCCTTAATAACTTAAAAGTGAGGTGTTACAAACTGATTCAGTAACAGTCATCATTCCAACCGTGCCAGCAGTGATTCCTGTAGTAGCCATGATCGTACAAGAAGCAGAGATTCTAGGAATATTTAACTTTTCCAAAATGATGAGGAAAGCCTTTTGGTAGGGACGTGCAGAAATGCCCAGAGACATTGCCACACTGGTATCAACAGTCAAGTGCATATTTCTGTAGAAATGTTTTTAGCATAGCTTCCATACCTGCACTCAGTGATCTCTCGTGCAGCGTCCTGACAGTGCTCCCAAGGGTGTTCCCCACAACACGTACCACAGGAACTTCCTAATAGAAAATGCCTTTTAATGGTGAACCCTTGCTTATGAAAAAAATAATTTTGGCGGACTAATGCTAAAACTAGAGGAAAAAGAAAATGTTTAAATGGAATCTTGTAAGCACCCTTATCTATTGAAGTCTAAGTTAATGGCTTTCTAGATTTCTTTGAAGAGCAGAGTAAATGGTATGAGGAAGCCTGGAGTTATTAACCAGCAAGCATCCTTATATACTACAGTAGCAATTAAACCTGATTTCCATTCAAATGCATTACCCAAGAGGAAACCGAAAACTAATTCTTAATGTTAATGTGAAGATATAAGATTTAAATTTATTTCCAGGAATTACAAGTGCATTTTGTTCATGTTAGCAAGCAGTCTTTATACAATTCATTCTTCACTGCTGCCCAAATAAAATGAGAAAAGAGACAGCAGAGATATGAAAAGCTAAAAATAGAACTATTTTTTCCTAAGTTATTTGTTGAATAGCATTTCAGTTGAACACAACTCAGAGGTAACAATAGATCATTTTTTTTTCTCAATCATAGGCATGTGGCACTTAGACAATCATCTTTGCACAGAAAGCTTTAACAGTCATGCGAGGGCACAGTAATTATTTTAAACAAGGCAAATTTCTCACCACAGAGAGCAGTGGGGAAAGAAAAGGAGGCACTGCACTGGAACATAACACCTAGTAAACTCCACATTATACAATTTCAGTAACAAATACTTGAAAAGATCATTAAAAGGTATACAATTTTAAACGTTATTTAGTGCTAGCTTTGTTTGGTTGTCCTAACTCAGCATTATCAGAAAAGTTTGATAGTACTTGACAACAGAACAGTACTTCATGTCACGAGCTCATGGAGGCTTGATTACAAATCACCATAGTGTAGGTTGCAAGAAATGAACTTGAGATGCTGACATGCTGTAGGAGCAAAAGTAAAATCGAACTTTCTCATTTAAAGATGCAGTGTTCCTCTCTGCAAGAATTCTGAACGTCAGTGATTAGATTCAACTGTTAAAACTATCAATCCTCATTAGAAGCATTTCATTGGTATGCAGGATGTAGACTGAGTTTATTAACACCATATTTTGGTTTCTCGCTTGCCAGCTCCTATGGCTGCCTTCTGCAGAGAAAAGCATTCTCCACTGGGCCACTGTGCCATTTATGCTCTTTGTTAACCTTCCACCGCAGGGTGAGTAAACAGCGGTTGACGAGCTGCTGCTCGTTCTCTTTGCACAAGTCCTATAAACACTATTACACAGGATGAACTTTGGAAGTACTATGCTTCCAACCTGGTTAAACTTTAAATGATCTCTTTTAGAAAAGGCAGGGAGAAAAAGGTACAAATTTTGTCAATGCATGGAAGGATGTTTCTAGATGAATTCAATTGATTTGGGTTCCTATGTGGTTCTCACACTGTAGAGAATACCTGTATGTACAGCACAGGACACCCAAACAAATGCATGAGCAAGATTAACGTGAACACGACTTATGCTGTAATCCATAGCATAATGGTATTGGCTCCGCTGGATGCTAACCGTTTCTAGTTAAAAAAAGGAAGTGCAAAAAAAATCTGGGATGTCACTGACTTAAAGTGCCCTGAATAGTAGCTTTAAAAAAAAAAACAAAATGCCAGCGACTTCAGTAAAGTCAGAAAAACATAGTTCATGGTGTAAACTCCTCAGAGGTTAATGAATTCTCTTCTTGGATATTGATCCAGGAGTGAAAGGAACCACTGCATCTTTCAAACCAGAAAGCAAGCAGTTAAAACACGGCCAGCAGTAGGTGCACTTACAGTACAGTACTGCAACAGGTCAACAATGGGCATTAGCACAGGAGTGTCAATTACAATTCTTCAGGCTTAAAAGATTCATTGAAAGCATGAAAAGCCAAAACTACCAGGAACTGCCCTCCTGAATGGCTCAAAGGAGTTAGTGGATAAGCTGAGAGAGGCCACAAGACTTGACCAACAACAAAGAACTGGGAAGAGGAACAGCAACGTTTGAGCATGCCCAGTCCTTTAAGTCCTTGTCCTACAAAAAAGAGCAGACATATTTCAGTGAAGAAAGTTTTAACATCACCCTTCCACCCACACATGCTTTCCTATTCCTATGCTTTATGCATGCTATGTTTACCACAGACGGCAGTACCAATATTCATTAAAAATAAAAGAAAAAAGCCAGAGACAGTGACTATCAGTACATTATCTTCTGAATTATTAATTGACTCTTCAAAAGATTAGGAAGATTAATTGTAACTAATGAAGTACATTAATTGGTTATCTGAAGAACAGGTTTTCTTCACATTGCTTCTCAATTCCAAAAACTACTGCCAAGGGGGAATTTCCAAATCTCAAGAACTAACCCCCTTGAGAAGAGTTAGCCAGTGAAGTCCAGGGGGTGCTCAGGGGAGCAGAAACACACAGGAAGAGGCTGTTGCTGTCCCTTTTAAGCCAACTCCTGTGGACTAACCTTCGCTAGGATGTCAACGACTGATGTTTACACTGTTGAGATGTGAATAGCTAACAACTGTAAAATGCTAACCACAGGTCACTAGGGCAAACTGCCAGCAGTACAGTTTTGGGTTGAGTACAATACTGAAGTTTCATTATCATGTCAGCCAAGTCAGCTTCTCATCTAAAGGTACTGCAAACCAGAAATTCCTGGTAGCGCTGGATCGCTGATATCTTTACCCTAATCCCTTTACCCCTTAATCCCTAATACAACCTAGGTAAGTATGACAAAGAGGCAAGCAGCAGAGAGAATAAACTGTTATTTACTATAAAGTCAGGTATTTGCTCTTCTTTCCTTCACATTATGGCCTGTCAATAACAGGTTTCATCTTACTCCTGAAAATTGATGACATTTTCTTCTGCCAGAGCCAGAATTTCTTCAGAAGAGCATCATGCCTGGTTTTGTGTCCCAGGTCCAGCTCTCTGCAATGTCCAGCTAATAGTAAGTGCTGTGTGTGCGAACCTCAGATTTACCTAACTTTGAATTATTAATGTAGTTTCAAATCTTAGCTAGTAACCCTAAATAACCCAAATATAGTGTTTCTAAAGATCAGATTACTTCATCTGTGAACTTCTATATATTTGAATAATGAAGCCAGTGGCAACAGGAGGTACTCTAAGTAAAAAAACTCTATTTTCAGAAGTTTCTTCCACATGTTAAGTGTTTTTTGTTACTGTTTCTTTCTCTGATGGATTTCTTGGGGTGAAAAACTTCAGTGGCTCAAAGTTTAACCTTTCTGCAGTAAAGTCAACAAAACACTGTGGCTGTAGAATGCTGCTGCTGGAGAACAGCACATGAACCACTTTTAAGCCATAAACCAGGCAACCTAGATAAGGTCATCTTCTTCTGGTTTTTTTTCTCTTCCAGACACAAAGGTTGATGCTTTGAACCATTAGGCATGTCCTAAGACTAGGTACAAGGAGGAAGTATTTTACCATGGAAGTGGCAAGACACCAGCAGAGGTTGCTCAGAGAGAAGTTAAATCTGCCATGCCTGGAACCATTCCAGGTCGGGGTGGACAGGGAAGATGTCCCTGCTCCCTGCAATGGTGGTGGACTAGATGATCTTTAAAGGTCTCTTCCAAACCATTCTGTGTTGCTAACTATTATTACTCACACTACTTCAGAGGCACCTAAAACTGAAGTGAAATCCTACTGAAGCTTCAGGGAGTTTTCTTCCCCATTAAAATGATTTAAGAGATCTCTCCTTTGTACATGACATTTTAGGAAGAGATTTTTTTAAAGCTTTTGAGGCCATGTTACAAACTGGTCTGTAAAATACATGAAGAACATTGTCCCCTTAAATTGCTTTTTGAATAAACTTTCTGTTTCATTAACTTTGGAAGCGTAATTCCTGTTCCTTAAATGTGACATAGAAGGTAAAAAGCTCAAGCAATTGTTTGGATTCCTTGCAGGCAATTCAGTGCTGTAAACAAAACTGATCTTTTCTTCACAGAATTACAGGTCTGAGGTCAAATGTCTAAGCACAAAGCTACCCTCTTGCAGCTCCTTAGTATCAATAGGAAAGCTAAGTTCTACCCCTCACTAGTGGGCACAAAGTTCCCCAATTCTTCCCCTTGCCCAGGTGCTGTGGACTTGCTGTCACTTTACCTATGCACAACTTAAGATCGGTATCCTGGCTGGAATCTAGCAGTTTCCTCAAAAATCAGTTCTTTCAGCTTTTCCTTCGGCAAGTCATCCAACTCCATGTCAAACTTGAAGGGTGCTTCAGCTACAGGCTAAAGAACAGAAAGAGGCATTGTTACCTTTCTAGATGTTACTGCTCAGTTGAATTTTATGGAGTCTTGTACAGGGTGAAAATCTGAAACTGTGCTTCTATTAGTCCTTTGTGTGCTTTATACTTTAGCTTACCAAATTTTAAATCAAATCCTAGTAAACAGGTCCTCAAACCTAAACCACAAGTTAAACTATTTGTTAAAGGGCTCACAACTTTACTATCTATCTGAAGAATTATCTCAAACATTTGTATTTCTCAGAGTAAACAGATTTATCCCTTAGGAAGAATTAGCTTATTTCCATCTGACCTGAAATCTCATCAGAACTGTACAATAAACTCCAGGGAATTCAGACCAGAGGGCAGTACACATTTAACCTGGTGGCAAACCCAGTGATTGCCCTCCTTTATCTACCATCACAAAACAAGCTGGTGGTGAGCTGAGAAGATGCATTTTCAGGAGAGAACATCTTAGCATTTACCAATTGTGTCGTGCTTCCAGAATGTTGTACTAGAAGACATACAACATTTTGGTAAATTGAAGCAATTCAGTCTTTAACTCCACTAGAGCAGAAGAAACACTGTTCTTAGACTAAGCAAGAAAATACTCTTTTGCATCATTTAATCAACTTTTACATTTGAACAACATCTTTACCTCATCACTTGGATCATAATACTGCTCCAGATATGGATGGGCTAAAGCTTGCTCCACTTCAATCCGCTTATGAGGATTAAAGGTCAACATTTTATCCAACAAATCAAGTGCTAAGAGGAAAAAAAGTGAGCAAGACTTTAATACAAAGTGCTATAAACACCAGTGTCACACAGAAAACACTTTGCTGCCCTAATTTCAGTTTGCATCTGCAACTCATCAGCTGCAGCAGTAACAGAAGCAGCAGATTGCCTCCTACAGCTTAGGCAGAGCATCTTAACCTGCCCATTCTCTCAGCATTCCCTAGTTACAGTTTCTTTTGGCACAGTCCAATGGATATGCTCCCTCTCAAAAGCTCCTCAGCATCAGAGCGTGTGGTGAAACATGCAGAACCCTGTGCTACAATCTGGTTTTAACTACAGCAGAAATTTGACAAATCAGGATTTTTCTTCAACAGGATGCTTTGGATTTTTGTCCCAAAGATCCAAACCAAGACAGAAGTTTTCTGAAATGAGTAAGTACTCCATAATATGCTCCTGTTCTGAAAACTTGGCTGTTTACTGACAAAAATGTCATCCAGAAGTCACGAGGAGTTCCAGTTCATTGCAGTGAACTATCCCAGTGTAACTAGCTGCCCAGAAGACACTCTCCAGCTAAGATGCAAATGTATTAAATATTCATGTGGTTCAGGCAAAATGTGTTGGAAGACAACTCTTAAGGAATCCATGGAGAACCTGAAGATCCAGTAAGACAGAGAGAGGTCTGACAGAATTCTGAATGGATGTTACAAGCCAGAGCTACTGCAATTGTTCAGCTACATTGATCATAGTACATTTTCCTTGTCCAAGAAAAAGCAAAGAACTGCAGTAGCAAAAAGCCCTAAATTCCATTCTGTTTCTTCTCCCCACCATATAATTTATGACAGAGAACTTTAAAGAGACTTCCTCCTGCAGCAAAGCAGTTGCAGCTTTGCATTAGGCTTAGCTGCCCACCAAGCACTGCAGAGGAGACAGACCTCATCGCTGTGCTCCATGGCAGCCTGGGAAGGCTGCAAACTTGCGCAGTGATTAACATTAAATATTGTGGTGCCGCTTTCTCAGCGCTGTCAGCTCACATGCTCCCTCCATGCTGGAGCACGTTGTGCACAAAGCTTTTCACCCAAATGACTGGCAAACAGCTTTTTGAAAAACTGCTCTGAAGATGGAGCTGAGAAGGTGTTGCAGAAGTCAGGCGAATGGCATGTTCCCCAAGCAGCTAAGCGTGTCAGCACCACTACAATTGGAGCTGTCAGAAGCCCACAGTGAAATTCTCACACTGATGAGCACTAT
Organism: Psilopogon haemacephalus; assembly: GCA_013396835.1. NCBI lineage: Eukaryota > Metazoa > Chordata > Aves > Piciformes > Megalaimidae > Psilopogon > Psilopogon haemacephalus. The sequence continues at coordinate 1,038,588 of VWZI01022067.1, forward strand.
TATAAAAGCAGAATAAATCACTGCTGTTTCTCTCAATGATGAGGATAATCAGCTCGATGTAGTTCCATCTGCAGGAATCAGCTTTTGCCTGCTAGTGCAGGGCCTGAACATATCCGCTAAGAGTAAATTGTCATCTCAATTTAAAAATAAGCGATTTATGAATTGTCAGAGCAGGTAGGAGAGTACTGCACTGGGAATATAACCACTGTGAAACTGCCTGAAGCACAATTTAAAAGGCAAGTTAATAGCTATTAATATCTAGCAAAACAAAATCGTATTTGCCTTTTACCAAAGCCTTGTTATAGGCAACAATTACAACATTCCCTGCTTTTCTAACTTTTGCTCCACTTATAACTGAAATTTTTAACCTATACTGCCTAGAGACAGTATCAACATTTTCAACAGATCTGGAACTGACTACACAGAGCTCAGCAAGAAGCAGCTATCTCATATCTGACTTTAGAAGCAGAGTTCAAGTTGTGCCAATGCATACAATCAAATTCCAATGCCTGTTCAGCACTTGAATAAGGATTCCTGCTTCCAAGGACAATAACCAGTTAGGATTTACATCTTACACGTAAGTTAAAGACCAAACACCACAGCACAACCTCAGTTACTAGAAATGGCTTTAAAAAGATTCACCAGTGTGAGGGTTTCATGCTGGTTTATGATTATGTCAGATTTATACTGCCCTCTTAAGGGGCCTGCACATTCTATTTCCAATACAGATACAATTAAATTCTTAGGGTGGCTTCAAAAAAAAACCCATCCTGCCACTGTTTTCTGATCAATGTAATAGAGCATAATATACCTTTGGGATCAGCATTTGGAAACAGCCTGTTCCATGGTACCTTGTTTTTGTGTGGTAAGGAAAGCAAGTAGTTTCTGGCCTTTAAATTTATTATACAATTCAAATCTTCTTGGGAAGGGGATCCAAGTATACCTAAAAAAAAAAAAAAAAAAAAAACAAAAAAATGCACATTAAAATGTTTACGTGACATTTGCTAAAACTCAATATTAAAGCTGCTTGCAAGAGGATTTCAGACTAAGAGTAGAAAACACTTTAGAATTTTTTAGAAGCCTTTAGTAAAAAGGTTTAGGTTATTTTTTTCTTGTTAATAAACAAATGCATTTGAGGATTGTAACCTGTTTAAAAGATCACATTAAGGTGTGTCTCCAGAAATGGTTAAAAACGTGACCTGCACCTAGTAGTATATTTTATTTTTACCATGTCTATGCTGATATACTGAATAAATTGCTACATTTCCTCTAGCTAGCCCCCAAATCCCTGACTTGTTACAGAAAATCACTGCAGAAATACCCCCAAGGAACAGATGATACACCTACAGATCCATACGTCGCACACTGACCAGGGAGAGGAAAAAACGAGCAACCAAGACCAGCCTTGCTGGTGGAAAAGATGGAGAGAGACAGATGGATGTGGAAATGCTACTTCTTTAGAAGCTTACCAAGGATATGGTTAAGTTGGTCAAGGTAGTGTTTTCCAGGAAAGATAGGTCTGTTGGAGAGCATCTCTGCCAGAATACAGCCCACTGACCAGATGTCAATAGACTTGGTGTAACCCTGCAAGTAAAGCAAATTTGCGCATAATGGCAGCAACATGTTACTGTAGCAAATTGTGAAAGTGCACGCAGAGAAACCGTTTTCTTTTTAGATGAGTCACGTTTGTTCATGCTGTTTGGCTTTTCTGTACAGAATGTGGAACAAAACACTGCTGCAAAGGGGTGGCAAGAACAGACATATGTCAGATACGCTTTCCTGAAAGGACTTTTTAAGTGCAGCTAAAATATCAAAAACAGAACATTTTTGGGACTCCCCAGTTCTATAGCAAACCTAATGGATTTTGGAAACAAGGTGTTCTCAATTCCGTAGCTCCTCACAGTAAGCTAAACACGTGTGAAGAAAGCCATCCTCTGTCCTTGTAGGGTCAAACACCACGTAAGTAAGCAGCCTTCAGCACAGAGGCAAAAGCAAAAGGACTGCTGGTTAGCTGACTTGTAAATCACAGCAGCAGTGATGTCCAGAGAAGGCCGAGAACAGTAAATGGAATGAAAGATGAATGGAACAAACTTGCAGTATTTTCACATGTCTCATCCCCAAGAAAAGAAGTACAGAGTAACACAGGGGTGAGCTCACCTCGAGAACTGCTGTCCCTGTAAGGCCCCTTGCCCTCCTCTCCCATAGCCTGCTGCCCACCATGCCCCCTCTCGTTAGCAAGGGGCTTCCCACCAAAGCTCGCCACTTTTCTGGATCCACAGCCACTCTGGTACTCCAGAAGCCACTCTGCTTCTCCAGACCTGATCACCTGATGGCTTGTTTTCAAGGCACCATAATTCTAAAAGGAATCAGGCTACAGGCCAGGAAATGTTAAGAAATTAATTTTAAGAAACACAAAAAGTATTGTCTTCTAAAAACTGCTGACAAATGTATGTAGCTATCCAGAGACAGGGGTAAGCTGCCCTATGTTTATGGCCTCAAAGCAAGTTGAAAACTTGAGAAGCTGGGAAAAAAGCCCTCAGCTAAAAATGCTTTGGACACACTATTGCCACAACAAATCACACCCAGCAGCCCAAGGAGCAGTAATCCCAGGGAAACAGCAGACTTTGAGGAGCAGAAAACACAGATGTCACATGTATTTTGCTAACAAGTGTTTGGCTGTAGAAACCAGTGCAAAGGTTATGAAGGAAAGCCATTACCCATTACTGACACCACACAGGGACTGGATACACCTTCAGATAGCCACAGAGGACTGTAAGAACAATTTCAAGCATTAAAAAAATACCCAAAGGGCTGATTTCATTAATACTATGGGGATGCAATTAAGACTGACACACCAAAGATCACATGCCTTCAGAATCAGATTCAACCTCGTTACACACTGTAAACCTAAATCAAGTTGTCAGGATAATACTAAGGCAGTATTTGCAAGCCTTGACAAAGGCAGCAGTAAAATGCTCTCATTATTAGCACTTCTGCCCTGCTCTGCAGAAAAGCATTTGATAGAAAGCTTCATGATTGGCAAGGAACTGGACATGTGGGAACTCAAGCACAGGACCACTACTCAGTTGTGGTATCCAGTATCTGTATCTGGAATCACAAATTTGTTACAAGTCAATAGAGCCCTATTGCAAATGCAAATCCATTACAGGTGTGTTCTGATCCTAAAAACACAGAAAGGGGGTGGAGGGGAACAAAACCAGAGCTTGAGTGAACAGCCAGCAACAGAGACACCACGACAGTGCGCAACAGTTCTTACCTTAGAATTCAGCATGATTTCAGGAGCCCTATACCAACGTGTGGCCACGTATTCTGTCAAGAATCCTGTGTGATCATGATCCGGATCTGCAACACGAGCCAGTCCAAAGTCACAAATCTGGTTTTAAAGAAATTACATAAAAAAAGAAGGTATATTAGAGACAGCTTCAACACCACAATGCTGCCAACTGCCCTTTCCCTAAGCCAGGGGCTGACACCTAGAGACACACTGATGGGAGCCCCTATTTATAGAAACAAATAATTGCACAAGAGGTTAAGAACAATGTTTTGGATTGAGTACAAAGTGTATTTGACTCAGCCAAGTAGAGACCAGGAAGAATAAACAGTTTGGGAAAAATAGGTGTTCCTGGTGCACAATTTCTGTCCCTCTATGAGTTTACTGAGCAGCACCCTCTCTGCCAGGTATGTGTGCTCCAAGCTGTTACTAGAAATTTACCAGAAACAGAAAAAAAAAAAAAAAAGATTTCCAGAAAACAAAATTACCAACACATTGGTAGCCAAATTCAGTACCTATTTTTAGAAAAGCTACCATGATAACTGCTTCTCTGCAGGAGAAACATCCTATGCAATCGTGAGATAATGGTAGACCAGAGAGATTACAGGTTGCTGATTGAAGCATGAGCTTGGAAAAAAAAACCCACACATCAGAAAATATCTTCATGAAAATAATTTGATCTAACCATGAAAAGCAAAATAAATTTCGATTGAGATCACTGAGATCAACAAAAAGGAAAAAGTGCTTTAATCTGTGCTCCAGTAAGGAAGCTCCACAGCTTTCAGATCTATTTAGTACCCTCTCTCCAGAGGAAAACTGGCAAAACCAAACACCTGGAGACAGAAAGTGTGCTGGAGTACAGCTGCTGTTCCTTACCTGCCTTCCAGAAGGTAAGTGGCAAGCTTGTGAAGTGACAGTTTAGGCACACTAGTGTTCTTGCTACCACTCAACAAACACCAGTTTGTAGTAACTATCAATTTCAACCCAAAGTGTATTTGCAAAAAGAATGGGTACTTTTCAAGAAACAGGAGTGGAAATGGTCAGGAGGTTCCTCTGATGCATGTTTTACGATAGTTTAATCTTTAACTGCCAAGTGTGTACACTGAGGATATAAAAGAAGTAACAGTGAAGACTGTAACAGATAATCCCACCAAAAACGCTGAAACCTTTGCACCCTGGCAACCTACTCCTGTGTTCCCCTGGAGGGGCATCCTGTGAAATGACTGATAGATACATTAAGGAAGAGGGGATTCAGATGACCAAAAGTTACATCCGAGAGACAAGATTCAATAGCTGACATTACTTTAATAAATCAGGCTGACTTTAACTACATATTAACTCCTAAACCCCCAACCCTTAGAAAACAAACCCAAAGAGAACCCTTTTAAGCATGGCAAGGTTTTCTCAGGCTACAGAAACAGAGCAGCTGCTTTGCGTGCCATTAGCAGCTTACATAAAGCAAACCGGTACAAATAATCAGAAAAGTCTGCTGTAAAGACAGAAGCAAAGAAACTGTGGAAGACAACTTGGTGGACTGCAAAAAAATAATTATGCAGGCAGACAAAACTGTTGTAATCTCTTCCTCCTAATCTCAGAAAACAGCTAGATAATACTATAGGCAATGAGGTGTGCAGAATTACAGCATTACACATAAACAACCCTAAACACAGTCAAGAGAAAGAACTGAACTACAGAAGATGTCTGTGAATCTCTCAACTCAAGTAGAAAAATGTACATGGGATGGAAAGGAAAATGACAGCCCCTGCGGACTAGAGCAGAAGGTAAGCAGAAAAGAAGAAACACCATTAGTGAGAAAAGCATCAAGGTTGAAGCTGCAAGAAAGATGCTTTTAGCTGTTAGCAGTTTTCTCACCAGCTGCAAAGCTGACCAGGAGCATTGCAAGGCAGCATAAAAGGGAAGCTGCCTGAAGTCCTGATGCATACGATGAAGCACAGAATGACTACACCCTGTCAGTCTTTGCCCCGTGGTAACAGAACACACTGAACAAAGGAGCCACTTAATTTGGGAGGGGGGGGAGAAAAAATTGTGGATCAACGATGCCTGTTCAAATAAAATTGGAAGAAGTTAGAGCACCAGAAGGTAGGCTTCTCAGTCAGAACTCAAACAAAAGGAACTAAAGGCAAAATGTTCTTGGCATTTTGATTGTCAAAGTCATTGCAGAGAATAAAAGCCTGCATAAACCCAGGTGTGTCAGTCAGTGCTTCATGACTTGGAGAGATAAAACAGATGCTACTAAGATACAAGGAATGACACCCTACTAAATAAATAAATACATGAAACACCAGCATCATATCTATATCTCTCTCTTCCACTTCTTGAAAACAGTGTTCTTGTACCTCAACATCAGGTATGGTTTTCATTTGTTTGTTGTGGGTTTCTTTAAACAGAGATGGCTTAAATTGGATGAAGCTATCAAGCAGACGGGAAGCTGCATGAGGATCATGTACATATGACCCTTTACTAAGCAAATGAAGCAACACCCAAGAGAACTGAAACACCTGAAGCTGTAGCGCTGAGCATGTTCATTTGTACAAAAGGAAAAGGAGATGCTTCCACCAACTTTAGTTGTTAGTAAGATGCAGTTAAAACAGCTGCATCTCTAGAGTAATTGTTGAAATTCGGGAGCTGTGTAACTTGCTGTTTTCCTCAAAACCCCCTGACCCTTTCAAATCCAAGTTCCTAAACATCCAAGAATTATTGATTCTTGGGAGCGTTCACTTTGTATATAGCAAAGCACAACTTAAACATAACATTGCTAGAGCGTGTTAACCAAGTCACAGGAGCAGACCCACAGCTCAAGTAAGCTGGCACACGGAAGACACTGCAATATAGCAGTGGAGAATCTGTTTTAAATGATGTGGATATCATTCTCTGAAACATTAGTGTCACTGGCCTAGGAAAATTATACGGTCATGGGAGAGTTTACGTATTTACAGAACTGCAAACAGGTCAAACTTCTGGATGCAGATAATCACAAAACCTTGTGAAAGTATTACCACAACTGTGTAACAGTTTTGTTCGGAGTTTTAAACAGTTTTAACAGTTAACAACTGTTAAACTTTAAGTCTGTTCAAGGCTGCAGCACGTCAGTATGCGTTAGTCTCATTCATGGAAAAGATGCCAGGCTGCTAAAGAAAAGACCAAGCCCTTCATTACCCAGGACTCTCACTGGACAGAGATTCTAAGGGTAGCAGTTTTTATGGACTCCCAAATCTAATATTTCACTGTACATATGTAACAAGAGACAGTAGCTAATTCAAATTATGCACTTTCACCACGTGGTAAATCATATTTAAGGTCACATTTAAGTCTGTAGCAAAGCCTAAGAAAACAGAAACAGCTTCTGCCCTGAGCCTTTCAGCTGCTTAGGACAGGCTATAGGGTTCACAGACAAATTGTCGCATTACAGACTCAGGCATTTCTTTTCTGGAAAGGGAATCTATAATCCAGGATCATGTTTAAGAGAGAAGAAAGAATGAGCTGTTGTTAGAACCTAGAGGACTCTGAGCTCCAGAAAAGAGCTAAGGAAGAGCTAGGAAGAGGCTAACGGCACTGCCACTGAAGGTCATCAGACTTTCTGTCTTCCTTCTTCCAAAAGCATGACTTCCAGTTGCTCACTTTCAGGGCAAGCTGTGGGTTGTGTTTGTGTACAACAGCCAGGTTTGTAAGCACATGTGTGCACAGCTGACAACAGGCTTGCCAGGCAGCTCCAAAAGGAGCAAGTTAGTGCATGTTCAGCAGTCATAAGGCAAGGCCTAACATCTGCTACTTTTCTCTCCAATTCTGTTGTTTAAGCTTTAGATGTGGTATGAACAGAAGCCCAGAGGTCCCTTCGGGTTACGAAAAGGCAGGTGCTCTGTCATGCAGACTGCTCAGCACTAGGCAGCACATGCCACAGTGGCACACTGCTTTTAAACTCATATGGAAGAAATGGTAACAGCGCTCACTGAGGTCATGCTGTAGGGGTTTGCCTCTTTCCTTTTCGTGACCACCATTGCCTTGAATTGCACATAACGGAGCTACACTCAAACTGTTCTTTCCTGTTTCCATCACAGGTATTACAGATTTTCCTCCTTTCTTACATTAAGGGGTTAATGTCTTGAAGGAATCTGATGTAACAACAGCTGCTGAAATCCCAAAGCAATAATCAGAGGTGACCAGTCCAGCAGTACCACGCATCAGGAAAAGCTGACAAGTAGCAGTAGGAATGTGCAGTAGACTGCTAATTTAGAACAGACCAGGACAGGAACAGCAGACTTCTCTTGGATTTGTGACAATTCTATGGCCATCACTGGGTTTACATTTTGAAGAAGGTATTTTTCACTTGCTTGGAGAAAGCTAGAGCTAGTATAAAAACCAAAGCACATCAGATCACTGCACCATGAGCTCTAATCTCGCTCCATCAGCAGCCAACAGCAAATGCATAAGGTACAATACTCCAGTGCTACCGAGACTCACATCTTCCATGGACGAGACTAAACTAGAGGCAGCCTTTTCTTCTACTAACTTGGTAGAAGCTTTTTTTCCTACTATCTTGGTGTTTTAAATTTTCTACAATACCTGCAAGGCTTAGCTTAACAATGCTGCAAGTTAACCTCTGTGTCCTTTCACTGAGCATACCTCCTGCTCCTTCCATCCACTCTCCAGCCTTTTCAACAGGTAAAGACAGTAAACAACTGTTCTCAACTCACTCTCCCGAAGCCACTAACAATTTTATCAAACTTTACTGTATTCTTTCTTCCCCTCAAGCACTATCTTCCAGTAGAGGAGTTCCAAGCTAAACAGTTCTTCCTGACATGGAGAGAAGTACCCTGAAGTCTTCTCACTCTAAAAGGGTATCATAGGGAGAAGTGTGGTAACTGATCACACAGAACTGAAGACTCACACCCAAGAGAAAGCTATAGAAGGGTATGTTTTCTGGTTTAGTCTCGATTCCTGTCCTAATTTCTCCACACTTTTCTTTGCTTTACTGAATGCACTGAGCTGACATTTTCCAAGAGTCAGCTCTGTGATCATCCTTCTGTAGTATTAACCAGTACAGAGCCCATCACTGGAAATGTAACTCAGCAACGCTCTCTCCGAGCAACCACTGTGCATGTCATCAGCACTGACTTTCCTGTGTCACTTCAGCTGCCTGCTAATAACAAATCCTTTTCAAACAATCAAAAATTAACCGTTTAAACAGAGAACTCAAGACTTGAAATACACATCGTTTTGAGTTTACCATCTATGTGAAGGTAATTCTGCTCCAGAGTGTTTTCACCCAGCTTTAATTTTTACTATTTGAGTATAGTGCTCAGCCCTTGGGGCGCCCAACATAAAGACATGGACCTGCTTGAGCAGAGGAGGTGATGAAGGTGATCAGAGGGCTGAAGCACTTCCCCTATGAAGATAAGCTGAGAGTACTGGGATTGTTCAACATGCAAAAAAGATGACTACAGGGAGACCTTGCAATAGCCTTCCAGTACCTAAAGGAGGGCTACAGGAAAGCCAGAGAGGGACTTTTGGCGAGAGTATGTAAGAACAGGACAAGAGGTAAAGGCTTTAAATTGAAAGAAGGTAGATTTAGACTATGTGTAAGGAAGAAGAGTGAGTATGAGGAACTGGAACAGGCTACCCAGAGAAACTTTGGATGCCCCCTTCCTGAAAGTGGTCAAGGCAAGGTCTGACAAGGTTTTGAGCAACATTGTCTAAGCTGAAATTTCCCCAGCCCATGGAAGAGGGGTTGGAACCAGAAATCTTTGCAGTCCCTTCCAGTCCAAACCATTCAATGATCCAAAGAGCCTGTTCAGTCACCCTCCAGGTGGAAACAGCAAAGCATTTATTAAAGCAGTGTAAGGCTGTGCTCTTACTCAAGTCTTTACTGTATCAAACCAAATCACGTTGGGCTATCTTTCCAGGAACCTCAATCACCAGTAACAAAACCCCATGCATGGCTCCAGAAGGTAGGCAAATCTGTAAGAAATTTCAACTAACCTTGAGATCACAAGTGGTGTTAAGCAGCAAATTGGAAGGTTTGAGGTCACGGTGAAGCACATTGGCTGAGTGGATATATTTTAAGCCTCTCAGAATCTGGTAAAGGAAATAACAAATGTGGTCGTTGCTGAGGTGTTGAGTCTTTAAGAGCTTGTAAAGATCTGTCTCCATAAGATCTTGCACAATGTATCTGTAAAGCATCAGATGTAAGGGCAGCAAAGCAAATGTGGCGTCACATTAGCTATCGATAAACAGTACCCAATGAAGCCTCTGTAACAGCTTTTCTCTCTTACTTGATGCTTTATGACAATTAGGAAACTATGAAGTTTCTTCACGCTTTATAAGTTCTGAATCAAATCAGTCTTGATACATGATGCAGAACTGAGAGCCACCAGCATGTGGTCCTCTCTAATCACCATAAACTTCTGTTTCTCTATGTTAGAGTCTGATTTTTACTGGAATCTTACTATGATCAGATTCCTATCTTGCTTGCCAAGAAATGAAAACTGTTTTTATTTTAATATGTAACAAGACTCTGAGATACTTGCTTCCTGTTGCACAAAAGCATGAAGGTAAGAGATCTGATTATTTCTGATGAGACTTCTCTGCCACCTCTCCACTTGAAATATTCAGCTGTTACCATACTTTACCATACCTACACTGAACACAACAGCTTTTCACTCACCACACCTAAATACAAACATTTTCAGTCAGATGATGATTTTTATTTTTTTTAAGACTGGAACGAACCTAAAGAAAATGGAGGGGTTTGGGGGGGGTTTTCTGCTTTGCCATGAATGAGCTAAGTAAAATTTTCTTCTCTCTTAATTCAATTTGGCTGCAAAACCCTTGGGGTGTAGTTCCATCATCACTTTTCACCAAAACAGGGTTTTGTGCACTACCATTACCATTTCTGGTGGGTGTTCCCATCCTCTCCTCTGGGCATTCAGCCTGGATCACACAGCTGGGACATCTTTTTTCAGGCAGCATGCACTGCAGAGTTAGGGCAGGGGATTATGTTTTGCTTTATTTTATTTTTTTTTCCCCCCAAGATGCATCCATTAAGAACATTTTAGATAAGCATAGCAGAGTCTGGCCATTGCATTTTCTCCCCAAAGCAACCAGTTCTATGCAAATACAGTTTTAAGATTAAGTGACTAAACAAAATTATCTCCACAGAGTTGAGTTCTGCCTTGGAAGACAGAAATTAACAACTTTTACTGAAAAAGAACAAGCATAACTAGTGTACATCTGCATATCAAATCCATCTGTGTGTCCATAAAAATGAACAAATGCTAGGAATTACCTTTCAAATTGCAAGAGAAACCAACTTTTATTAAAATTCAGTCAGCAGAAGGATGAAAAGGAAGAAATAATCAAAACGGAGCAGGAAGAAATCATCACTAAGCACACAGAATAACTTCAGACTTTGAAAGGATACACATCTTTCATTTGTTCAATAGTTGGAGCTCTGATAATATCATTTATTCCAATAATATTCTCATGCCTGAAGCGCAGTAGGATCTTAATCTCTCTCAGAGTTCTCTGGCAGTACGTCTGATGCTCAAAGGGACTGATTTTTTTTATAGCAACTCGAACTTTGTTGACGTTGTCATAGGCAGAACTAGAAGAGAATCAATTATATTAGTTATAAGGAATATTAATTTAATTCAGTTCTGAAAGCAAGAACACAAATGCAGCTGAACATGGGCTGGTGCATTTATTTTACTTTTTTTTTTTACCCAACAAAGAAACAGAAGTGGCAAGTGTCTTCTAGCTTGATGAACAGACAAAATGCTGTGGTTCTATCACCAGCCTGGTTGAGTATCTACAAGTCATTAGCTTGCCCAACTGACTGGAGAGTCTGCTGATTCTTGAGTACCTGAACAAAGAAAGAAGTGTTCACGTTCTTGATCAGTCTGTGGAACAACCAAGTTTGAGGCTTTTTCTACATGCTGTAATCAAGAAGCAGTTTGAGAGGAAAAGTTCACCTTGAGTTTACTCATTCACCTTGGGGTGCAGAAAGCCTTTGAAATCATCTTTCAACCAGCAGAATTCCACATCCCATGACTAACTCCTGCAAGTAATTCCAACTGTCACAACCTTTTACTCCTCCATCAAGCTACACTGCCAGGACTGTCTCCACAAAGAACAGACATGGAAAAATAAAATAAAAAGGGATGGATGGTTTGTGAACAACTCTTTCCAAGTTCAGTTCTAAAGATGACAGAGCTGGAGAAGGAATGCATTCAGCCACACACATTAAACAAAAGCAAGAAGCAGCCTAAGGTGGTAGCAGGGTGACTGTGACCCATACTGCCTCCAGTAATGTCATGTCAGGAGCTCAGAATGGCTTTCCTAGCTGTACCAATAAAGAGATCTCAGCATTTTTGCTTCAAAAGCCTGTGCATTTATGAAGAGTATCACAGCCTGAGCCTAATAAAAAGGTCCATCAAAACATACATAGTGTTCTAGAATTTATGGTATTAATACTTATAAAAAAATTAGTATGCTTTCTATGGGCTTGCATATATGAATAAAAACCATCTCATTAAAATAATTTTTATTTATAGCAAAAGTATATGGCCATTTAATTAGAATTTAAATGTCTGTACACGAGTCTTGCTCCTATCAAATTTCTTATAGCTCACTATTGCACTGTTTGGAAATGAAAAAATAATCATGCCCACATTTAAGTGTTTTTTTAGCCTCAACTATTTCACACAGTAATATAAACATACTGGAAAGCCAAAGGGATTTTTTGTAAGAGAGTCCCAGAACATTCCTTGAACCTCTCTTACCTGGCCTTACTCTGCTGAGATGTCCAGGTATCTGGTAATCAACTAAAGCAGAACAAAATATGAAAATCCAATTAGAAAAGGAGATGTAAAAGGAATTTGAATGCCTGGCCACCTCAAGCTGCTCCTACTACCACCACACAGATTTACAGTGCCATGAGCACTGTACTACAGTGCTCTGAGACACTACTCTTACCACTGTATGCAGAAGTGTTTAACATTTCTCACTTTCATTATTAAAAATGCCACAGAATTCCTGCTGCCAGCATGATCTCCACACAGCTCATGTCTGTATAGTCCATGATTTTTCCACTTTGACCTGTCTGCCTCTCTAACTCCAGCCTATGACCACAGACAGACTGCTCAATTTATTTGCCTCTGGAAACACTGAACTCAAGTGCTCCAGAGTGCTTTGAAATTCCACATGCTAAGCAAGTATTCATTACAGCTGCTGCAATTACATATGTACAGATAACACATTAGCAGTACAGAAGCCCCAAAATAGATAATAACAAAGTGCCACAAGTGGAACTTGGCATAGCCTTCAAGAGCACTTCATCTGCAGTAATTTTCTTACTTAATCACCTGTGGTGCTTGCAAGTCACAAGGAGAAAACAAAACCAGAAATCATTCTGAAGCAAGAACAGCCTGTATTTGGGAAAGGACTATTACAAACAAACCTTCTACCTCTTTTTTTTTTTTGCTGACTTTAGCTTTTTTTTTTAATCCCACAATGCAGAATCTAACTTCTTTCAAAGTTCTGTATAGCAGCAGCTATGCAGAGCAGGAAAATACAAAATGCTAACATTTACCAATTGATGCTGCTTAAATAAAAGCTCCTAATCTCTTACAATATTTGCTAAATCTCTAAGTCATTGGTTTGCAAGCAGAGATTGGTTACCGATGAAAAAATATGCATCTTTCCTTGTACAGATTCAATGAACCTGGATCCACCAGTTAAGCAGACCCCTTGATCTGCTCTTTTATCAGTTTCGCTTAAGTTTCTTGAAGCATTCTCTTAGCAAAAGGTCTATGTTGTTATTTTAAAAGAGATGGGCAATTTTGCTTTCAGATGGTTCAATTGTAAACACATGATTCAGTGTGGACAAAAGCTGACTATTTGCAGTAACGATGCAATCAGTTTCCTCTCCAATGTACATTCTGCATACAGTCATTTTTCTGTTCGTATCAGAAGATCTCACTTGCTGATGCAGCTAAGCATGCATTGCTCTCACTACTGCAAAGCCACAGCTAAGGAGAGGAAAACCAAAATACCACCTAGCTGAAACATAAAAAGGAACAATGGATTTATTTTTGCAGTCACACTTTCTGAAATAGGAGCTTTTCTGTGCCTCGAATGGATGTATGAAAGACTGTCTCGATTCCTGTGAGCAAGAAGCTAAACATACAAGCAGCTAGGTACATCTGTGTATTAGTAACATTCTGAATATGCATAATACAGGTACACAGAGAATCTGTATTACAAAGTTAACACCATCACACGTTCTCAGAGTCACAGCTCTCAAACCAAACATGGCTTTGAGGACACTTTGCAACCCTTTAAAAAAGAGGTGCTTTTTCAACTGGACACGTGCTACGGGCAGCTGTAGAAGCTACATGTCAGACTGAAATTCAGTAGAACCCGAGTCCTACACCTATGCTGCACTCAGACACCTCCTTGTCCTATGAAGGCACACAGCAGTATCTGTTTCATTACCTAGGAAACATGGGCAAGGTAAAAAATTCAGGTGCTTTGTAGGTCAGACTGAACCATTTCCCAGAGCATTCCCTGTCCTTCACAATTTCCATCCAACTGCCATCTCCCATCAACACCAGATTCCCCCATTACCCTCCAGAACTCTGCTGAAGAAATAAGCTGCTTGGACACAGTGTCTGTTATAGTACTTGCAAAAGAAACAACTATAGAAAGTGTAAATCCAAACCCTGGGTGCAGTAACTGACTGCATTTAACATAGCAGCTTATCACTTGGTGCAGGATTCGCCTTGCTTAGCCTTAGCTAGAATTAGAGATCTAATTTTACAACTAATGATCACCTCTGCTGCCCCTACAGTCCACACAGGAACCACTCCACAGACACATCCCATCCACCACCCAGCATATCCCACGCTTGGATTATTTGCATTTTGGAAGAGCTGTGCCAGCGTGAAGAGTCTAACCCAGCTGTCCAGTCTGCCAGCTTCCACTGCTTTCCCAACAGCTGTTTGCTGTCACTGAAGCAGTGAACTTAGGGCTCCTTCTAAAGGCAAGAACCTTCCATTACCGTCATTTTTTTTTTTTTTTTAATTCCAGAGAAGGTAAAAATCTGTAAAATGGGAATACAGTTCACATACCAACAACTTTTAGAGTGCTGATTTATAGATTTTAGTTTTTAATCACTAACCACATGCACCAATCACTGCACAGAGAACCTCAGTAGTCTGTGTGTTACCCACATTATGATTTATCTAGTTACTGACACTTGAAATCATCAGAAGGAAGGATTTTTTTCCACCCCAGTGATGTGCAAATTCACAAGCTGATGCAAGCATTCAGCTGTGAGTGCTATTTATCTGTAATGTGATAAATTTAAATATAGATTTTTGCAATTGCCCAACTCTGGCATACACATTATTCCTATTTCAAGCTGTGGTTACCATCCTGTGACAACCTGCAACAGCACCATTATTTAGATACTCTTAAGGCATCAGGTGAAAATCAATACCAGCCCTTGCAGCACAGTTTATTATTCCTAAAAAGTAAGTATCTTGTAAATACACAACAAAGTTTTGACTAAGTAAACCAACTTGTGCAGCTGTACAAAATAAACAAATGAGCACTTAAAACCTGAGACGTTGCACCACAGCTTTTAAAGCCTCCAGCACCATCTTCCTTTCCAAAAGAAGCAAAAGGTGGGAGTGCTTCCAAACGCAATGACCAGGAAGTGCTCAGCAGTGTCTGAGCAGCCTAACAACTGCCTAGATGAACCTCAGACATGTAGACTCTCTCCCATTAACTCCTCCTCAAGGAAGGAAAGCTTTTCACTAGACACACTGGGCCAAGTGCCAAAGCTTAGCTCCTTCTGCCCACAATGGCTGCTCATCTTCTTCTATCCACTCCTATTCTTCACGTTTCATTTTGGAGCAGAACTGAAACAAGTGAGAGCATGCTGCAGCTGCCGGGAGGAAAGGGGCCAGCTCCTGGCAATCGCTGGATCCCACGGAGGGCTGTTTCTTCATAGAAACACTGTAAAACAACTGCCTTCTCTGGCAGCAACCCCATCCTCAGTACACTCCTCTGCCACCTTGTCTGAAGACTTACCCCTTCATGGGATATTCTTCCAACACTTCTAGGATCACTCATCCCATGGTTGTTTTACAGGCTGCTCTCAGCATTTGCATGCATACACATAAAAATATAAAATGCCACCAGCAAGCATCCTAATTACAACTCTAAATAAAAAGCTCATTTGAAGTTTAAGAGGGATGACTTATCAGCAGCTTTGTGTTGCTGTGGAAACAAGATTCCAAGGGCATATCCAGGGACAAGCTTCTTTCTGAAACATTGAATAATTCTGCTTGCAACCAGGAGAGGAAAGGCAAAAATAATTCCCAGCAAACAAGCTGATCTGTGAAGATCTTCAATCTTTTCAGTCTACATTTAGTTCAATCACAGACATTTCTGTAACACGCTGACATTTATCAAGTTACAATGCAAATAGCTTAAATTTATTTTAAAGACTGCTTGTTTAAGTAAAACAACATGGTATTTTGATATAGTAATAACCAGCAATACCATAACAGACTGTTGGCTACAATCTCTGGCGGGGAGGGAAGGTGGTGTTATGGGCACCATTTTGTTAAGGGGACTGTTTATCTGTTTTATCAGTCTTAGTTGTAAAAAAANTGTTGTGACTTCAAAACATCATATATTCCTACTTCATGCCACTTCAGTTCAGCTGGCCTTCAGAAAATAGACAATTCTTACATTTTAGTGTTCTACTTCTTGCCTTCCCATTTAACCTCCTCATTTCAGAGGTTTACAGGTTCTCTGCTGCCAAGATTTGCTTTGATAGCATCTCTGCCAAATTTAGCATTCAGGCAAACTTCACTGTTATCTTTAAAGGCCCCATGTGAAACAAAACAAAACACCTCTCAGCACCTACTGCCTTTGATAAGCCATCATGACTAAATATCACTTTTTTCTCTACATATAAACTTAATGACAGTTCCTGTGGGAATCAATTTCAAGTTAAATTTTAAGAACTTGACAACATCTGAAACAACCTAAGGGCTCAGGAAATTAAAAGGAATAGTTGTGGTTCTCTCTCCCCTGTGCCAAACAGCCCTACCTTTTCCACCTTTTTTGGGTGCAGCGGCTACTTTCTTTGTGCCAGTTCAGCGAACTGCAGAAGCTCAAGCCAAAGCAGGTTACAAACTGGAGCAGTAAAGAAGTCTTCACCTGTGCATTTCTATTCCCTTCCTGCATCAGCACTGGCACTCACAGGGGTTTGTGTCAGTCACATCAACTCACCACCTTTACATTTTACTTTTTATGAAGCAACTTTCCAGCTAAAATCAGCTTTCTCACACAACTAACTCTAGAGCAGCGTGAGCACCAGCAGAGGAACAGTACAACCCAAGGCATGGAAGAAAGGCTGCTCCTTTAGCAGCAGCACAGCCTGAGATCAGTACAAGTCACTCATGGAAACCACAGCTTGTCTAGGCCCAGCCATCATGAGAGTTAAACCTCCACATGAGCTGATGCAGTGCTGACTTCCTCCTCCTGTACTTATGGCTTCTGAGAGGCAACGAAAAACCACCAAGACAGCAACCACAGGTCAGTTACATACCCACTGTTACTCCAGAGCCTGGAAAACAACCACCACCACCACCTTCTGGCAGCAAAGCAGAGACATTTGCCCTATCCTAGAGAGAAGGGGGACTCTGTTGTCTAGCAAGGTTCTCATTTGACTTCTACCCTAAAATGGGCTTTAGATAAAGGAAATACACAAGATCCAAACAATTACTACACTTTCCACTAGCTTATCTGATTCCACACAAAACAGATCTTGAGAAGAGAGAGTTCACTCCAAAAAGAAGATGAATAAAATCATGAACAGAATCACTCCTGCACACTTAGAAGCAGGGGTCTTCCTAAACCTGTAGAAACATCCGTGCAGAGTGAAACAGCACAAAGCACCAGAGAAAGCAAGCTCATTGCTGCTGTCCACTCTGCCACGATCAGTGCAGCATTCCACTTGCAAAACAAACCACAAACCACCAGCACAAGTGTGCATCTCACCACTATCAGAAGTTACATCTCTTCAGCATCAGCTTGCAAGGCATTTTTTGCATGTTATTTTCCCTCTTTTTAAAAAGACAGGCAAACTGAACCCTCAATACAGTACCAGTTTTGCATTCTGTTCAGACGTGCTATCAGCATCAAGACTTGCAGCTACTGTAACTTAAGAGATTGCACAATTGTGGGATATTAAAAAAACTCAATACAGAAGTCAGCCTGTCATTTGAGGTAATTTGCACCATCCAAAACCCAACAAATTTGAGAAATCCCAGATGAAACAATTTGAAGAGTATTGATTTGTGGTGCTCAGTTGACTTCCAAGTTTTACTCAGGACACCTCGGCAGTAACTGGTGGAGCAAACTGCCTTCCCTCCAAGCGAGGAGTAAGGCACTGCAGTGATAGCTACTGATTTTACAAAAAAATGCAAAATGAGGTAACTGCATATTATAAACTGGAAGCCTAATTGCAAGTTGCTGGTACTTAAAACATACTCCCTACGCAGACCAATTGCTTTCTACCATGTAACAAAAAGTCTCATTTCCATTCTAACCACCACAAAGTATTACAGCATTTCATGAAAATTCTCTTAAAATACAAAAGAAGTTGTAAGAGAAAATATTTTCCCGTTAATAGAATTTAGGCTGTTGTGATTTTAGCTAATGCTAACCAACATAGTAAAAACCTGTGCGCAACTCCACTAAAAACTGGACCAACATGAGGAGTTTACGCATGTCTCTCAGAACAATGTCTCCGTCCCAGCCTTTCTGTAAGCCCTGTGTATAAACAGACACCTCCCGGTATTTCACCCACCACAGAGAGGAGCAGCTGGGTAGCCACCTTTTGGCAGCCCTTCCTTCAACCCGCTTGCAGGCAGCAGCAGCTCCTCAGATGGAAGCTGGGGTTCTGACCCTTCTGCACTAGGTCTCACTCAGCAGAAAGGGGTGCAGACAGCAATGGTCTCTGAAAAAGAAACCAACCTTCTGCACTGATGGAGTTTGAGAAACCTTCTCACCAAATAATTCCATCTGAATTGATGTCATTTATTATTACTTTACCTGGTCAAAGCTGATAAAGTAATGCACATTGAGCTTTTAATGTGCCTTACAAACTGATGAGCTTTGGAATAGCTTCTTTATATGGCCAAAAGTTGTAATAAAGCAAAAGAAAATAAACTCCCTTCTGAAAAGGAATGTCCTTAATAACTGACCTAGCAATTAACAGAATCTAGGTGTTACACAGATAAATCACCTGAAACAAACTACACCTTGCTGCATTTCACATGCAATTCAATTTACCTTATGTCACGGTAAAAGAAAAGTCCTACTCTAAACTATGTTTATAGCTCCATATGCTTCATTTGAGTGCTCTGGAAATCAAAGCAAAATATAATTTAAATCATTTCATAAAATGTTGTGGAGTTTAGGGTTTTTTCCCAAACATTATTTGAGAAGTTCCTAAAATACCTCACTTTAAGTGCAATCATTTTCTAGGTTAACAGAACAACATCCAGTGTCCCCCACTCTTGGTGCCTGCTTACAGAGATGAAGGCCAGCCAGGGCCTGGGCTGCATTACTAAGCCAGAAGGTCAAGGAGATGATTCCTGGTGTGAAGCATCCAGTTTTTCTCTCTCCCAGCACAGCACTAAGTCCAGCAGAAAACCATTAGGATGCACAGAGGACTGAAGAGAAAAATTGAGGAAACTGACTTTGCATAGGCTGGGGGACAAGAGTATGGGAAGCATCTAACTCCTCATTTAAATTATGTTTAAAGAAGATGAGAGAAAATTGATCCAGAGTCCCCTGGAGTAAAATCTAAAAAAGACAAGAGGCAACAGTTGCAAGTAGCAGCAAGGGAAACCCTTGTATCAAGGGCAAAAGTTTCACTGGGCAATTGATTTAAGGCCAGAAATGGAAGCTGTCCAGAGATGTGGAATCTCCATCTCTAGAAATCTTTGAAATACTAAGTAAACAGACCAAGTGACTTGATCTGCTCTTGACATCAACCCTGCTTTGAGCAGGAGATTGGACTATGTGACCTCAAGAAGTCCCTTTCAACCTGCATTATGCTGTGAAATATTCCACAGCAAGTCATCACAAAATATATTTAAATATCCAGCTGATCAGTTAATTCGTCTCCAGATCACATCTGAAAGCTATGACAAACATTTAAAAAACAACATTAAAAGTACTTTAAAAATTACTATGCTGGAGAAGTACCAGTTTGCAATGCAAGTGGAGCTGTACACCTACTCAGTTTACCGAGTCGTGAAGATGATAAGAGGGCTGAGGCACCTCTACTGTGAAGACAAGCTGAGAGTTGGAGTTATTCAGCCTGGAGAAGGCTCCAGGGAGACCTTCTAGTATTACCTCTTCTGTGGGCTGTAGATTCCCGCTCTGAAAAAAGGAGCTCACTGAACTAACAGAGCACATTTCTGGTCTCGAGAGCACCAAATAAATCCATCTGTGAAACTGGGGCATCTGTCATGCCTTTCTGAGGGAGTCTGACTTCTCCTGTGTGACTGCCCCATGCAGTCTTTTCCTCAGTGGAGCACCCTACAGAATCTCTTCACTCTAGCAAAATGCCTATCTTTAAGAAACTTGGAGAAACTTTCCATCTTTAAGACTTTTACCCTTGTCAAATCTGATGGAAGGCAAAAGTAGTGAGGGGCCAGTTCTTAACCCAGCAAATCGTCCACCCACCCAAGCCATGAGCAGTTTCTCCAGGAGGATGCTGTGGGCAAACAGCATCAAAGGCTTTGCTCAGGCCCAGATAAACATCCACAGCTTTTCCTTCATCCACTAAGTGGGTCACCTTGTCTTAGAAAGAGATCAGACTTGTTAAAAGCAGGACCTGCCCCTCATGAACCCACGCTGACTGGGCCTGCTCGTCTGGTTGCCCTGCACGTGCTGCATAACAGCACTCAGGATGACCTCCCCCATGACCTTCCCCAGAAAGGAGGTCAGACTGACAGGCCCTTCTTATAGATTTGCCAAGCTCCAGTCAGCTGGGACCTCTCTACTTAGCCAGGACAACTGGTACATGATGGGAAGTGATTTTGTGGGCACTTTCACCAGCTCTTTTAGCACCCTCAGGTGTTTCCCATCCAGCCCTTGTGCAAAGCAGGGCACTACCCTGCTACCTCTCATCTTCCATAAGCGCTAAAGACAGCTCTGATAGGAATGGAGAGTGCCAACCACCTGCTGTATCACCAGGCACAGCAGGAAAAGCAGCTCCTTTCATGCTCCCAGGTTAGGTTAAGCAGGTGCTAGAAGCCTGATAGATAGAAGGAAAATGCTTACCTGGGCCTTCTCCCCAGAGGGAAGAAGCCAGTAACTACCCACCAATTACATTCCTCAATTATTTACTCTGATCCTTGCATTAAAGAGTACTTATTAGGGTTGGTCTACTTGTATCAGCTCCCTGTTCCCCTTATCACACAGACCAGAACATGTTTACAAGGTATTGACATCCATGTGCTCCCTAAAATTTAGCACGCATAAGCATGAATCTCCATACTTGTGCTACCATTAAAGCCTGACCTCTTCAGATCAATGCATCAGTTAACAAAAAATGCCCTGCAGCTGTTTCTGACCCTTGCCACTGAGCCAGTCTTCACCAGATCATCAATCTGACCCTCACAGAGGGATGAAAAAGCTACCCTTTTGTGTAAGGATGGACAGCCTTGAAAGAAAATGCTACACAACCATTAACCCCACCAGGCTTTTTATTTTCATCTTTTAATATAAATAACTATGCCTTGCAGATCACGCTATTCCTGATGGTTTTGTTTTGAGTCTCTTTATGAGCACATTTCTCACATTTCATTCTAAACTCTAAAAGTAGGGCCCTCCTGTGAGACAACAGAAAGGAGCAGAACTCTGAAGAAACTACCGCCAAGTGTTTTAAATCATCTTTTCACTGCTCCTTTAACATTCATCTATCTTAACCTCTAATATCACTCTTCTACAACACATCAGTAACACAAGGATGTCTTTGTAATAAAACAGCCAAATTCAGGCCAAGAAATGCAAAATTTTAGCTTCAAGACTGATTTCTTCCAAGTGTATTCATCTTTATTGTTTACATGCAATTATTTGCAACAGTGATAATACTTCACATTCACATAAGCCTGATGACAAAATGGGGTTTCCAAAACCCAGAATATAAACATATACGTCACATTCCCATTCACTATTACTTTCCAAAAAGTTTACTTGTTTTATACTGTTAATTTATCATCCTGACCAAATGGACGAAGAACAATTCACACTGAGAATTTAAAACTCAACATTATCATGTTTTAACTGCTGTTTGTGTTTAAACTATGGCATGTTAACAGGCTACTTTCCAAAAGAAAGAGGAGACAATCTCAAAAACTTCCATTTTACAGTGCCTGAAAAGTACTTCTAAAACTTTCAGAACTGGTCTGAAAATAGGTTTCAGCTTATCCTGATGTTGATAATCCACTATCATAGAAGAAAAAAAAAAAAAAAAAAGAAAGTCACATAAAGAACTTCACACCAACCCCCCTCAAATTATCTCTTAAGCGAAAGAGAAGAAGAAGAAAAAAATAGAATTAGCACCACATTTGCATATATTTGTATAAAATTAATTAAGATTAACAAACATGACTGCATGACTAAATAGTTGCCCAAAGAACGTCCTGCAGTACTAGGAACTGCTGAAGATTTTGGCTAAAACTTTGTTTGCACTGTGGTAATCCCCTAGTTTCGCATGTAGAAATACTGAAAACAAAAAAACAGGTTAGAAAAGGATATTGACATGGGTACCCACTTATTAACCACTTCACCCCCAGCAACAAAATTCCTGAGCTGCAGGCAAGCCTCGTTCAAAGGCAGAACGTTTTTGGCAGAGTTTAAGGGGAGGACATTAAGATGGGGCTTTGCCTGACAAGGTGCTTTTTCTGCTTACAAAGCTGAGAAAGAGCAACCACAACACGGCAGTAAATCTACTGCTCTGGTAAGTCTATTTTTTACTCAAAACCTGGTTATGTTAAAAATGACCACACTAGGGAAAAGAGTTAAAATGCCTTTAGGGATTCTCAAATCCAGATGAAAGAACATTTACATAAAGCATATTCAGTGAACTCTATTTCCTGTGCTGTTATTTTATGTTTGGGAAATATTGATCACAACATTATTATCTCTGTTGCAAAATCAAAATGGAAGACCGACTGTAACAGCACTATCCTAAGAATACTCCATTTCCCCTTTATTAGTATAATTAAAAGGATTTCATTGTTTTCAAATCCCTAATACAATAATCCCAAAACCTAAGAATTAGGGAAAAGAAAGAAAAAAGTGAAGGGTTTTAAGAGTTAAGTGACTTGTTTTCGGTATAAGAAGCCTTATGGCACAATGCACTTGTAAATGACCGGCCCTAGCCTCTCCCAAGTCGTACACATTGGTCTAAAACAAAACCATCAGGGCTTGCTTTGCTTTCTTTCATTAAAGTCTACAAATGTAAATGGATTTTGCAGTTGCAGGAAACACCTCCATCTGCACATACATAGCTTGCCCTCAGGATTTCTGATTTACCCCACCCCCCAAA
Organism: Psilopogon haemacephalus; assembly: GCA_013396835.1. Lineage (NCBI taxonomy): Eukaryota > Metazoa > Chordata > Aves > Piciformes > Megalaimidae > Psilopogon > Psilopogon haemacephalus. Next base: position 1,061,549 of record VWZI01022067.1, read on the forward strand.
GGAGAAGCTCCGCAGAGCCTCACTGCATTAGCAATCGAATCACAGAATGGTTTAGGTTGGAAGAGACCTCAAAGATCATACAGTCCCACCCCCCCGCCATAGGCAGGGACACCTCCCACTAAATCAGGTCGCTCAAGACCTCATCCAGCCTAGCCTTCAACACCTCCAGGAAGGGAGCAGCCACAACCTCCCCGGGCAACCCGTTCCAGTGTCTCACCACCCTCACTGTGAGGAACTTCCTCCTAATATCCATTTTAAAATCTCCCCCCTGCCAACTTAAACCCATTAGCTCTCGTCCTGTCATTACAAGACCTTGTGAACAGTCCCTCCCCAGCTCTCCTGTAGGCCCCCTTCAGATACTGGAAGGTTGCTATAAGGTGTCCTCGAAGCCTTCTCTTCTCCAGGCTGAAAAGCCCCAACTCTTTCAGCCTGTCCTCATAGCAGAGATTCTCCAGCCCTCTGATCATGTTCGTGGCCCTCCTCTGGACTCTCTCCAGAGAGAGGTAAGAAGCACATAGCATTAAACTGTAAAACCTATGCATCTCTTAATTAATAAGCAATCTTATTTAACCACAGCCGTCTGGACGTTAGGCACTACAATGTATTGCAGTTGCTATGGCATTTAGCTACAAGTGCATCCAACGCTTTCCTTTTCAAGCATACATCGTATGAGACTTTGTTCCCTGTCATTTCACACCCAAGGAAAAAGAACAATAACTAAGAGCGCGACATATCAATTTAGTATTTCACATTAATAATTTTAGAGCAGAACACACAGGAGCACGTTTGAGCTGAACCAGACACTTGGCTTTTTTATTAGCAATTTTGCAAGGCATTCGCAGCAGACACACAGTTTTGAAGTTAAAACTGTAACTTTATATCGTTTTGGAGGGGAAACAGTTTAAGTACAGAACTGAATCCCAAACCATCTGGAGGGGCAGAAAGTGGCCCGGTTTCCCCTATGTGTGTTCATTAGCATAGTGAGGCCAAAAATGGGCATCAGTTGCCATCAGGCTGCCGCTTGTAATCTCCAATCTGCAGTGAAGTATTTTAGCTTTAACATGTTTTCTGTTACACACGTTTTTAATACCCCGCTGACATGAACCAGCCCGTACCTAGCACACACCTTGGAAGCACCTTCCTAAACGGGCCAGCAAGTGTAAATCAGTGCAGTCAGTACTGAGATTATCAGCTCGGCTTTACTTGCCCTTGCTCAGATGATAAAGCACACCAGAATAAGCTACATTAACAAATTCTGGCCTGGATACATTGCTGCAATTTGTAATGTTCACACAATAGCAAAGATATTTCTACACTGTAAACAGGATTCCTGATTTACATGTGGAAGGTTTATTCCCACAGCAAAAAGAAGAAAAAGTGAAGGCTACGACTCAGAACTTTGTAATGGCTCACCTGCCAGCTGAGTTCAGGCCTAGAGGAAAGCTGAAATACACCCTGAAACACAAGATGACTTCATCTTAACAGGCCAGCACGGTTCAGTGATACATGCACAAAAATCTGTAACACACAGCTGAAGGCTGTGAGGAGCTTTTGCCAAGAAACTCACTTGACATCAGATGAAGCATCAGAGAGAAAAATGAACAGTCATAGCCTGCAAAACTCCTTTAGTACCCCTGGTCAATAAACACGCTGAAGAAATGGAAGAAGTGTTGGGAGGAAGTTGAAAAAACACTAACAACAACAGTAGTTTTTCACCTGCATGCCATAAATTATTTCAGAAGTTTAATTTTTTAACCTGTTACTAACAGAACACAACGTGGAATCCTAAAGTCATTGAGCACAGCGGGTTTAACACCCAGCCATTAGATACACCATCGTACAGCCACACTCAACTCATCCACATTGCTACCCACCCCCATC
>VWZI01022067.1:1064822-1085005 GCA_013396835.1 Psilopogon haemacephalus
TGCTGGAGCAGGCGGTGGGCGCTGGCTCGGCGGGGCCGCAGTGAGAAAGGGCTTCTCTTGCGTGCGAAGCGCCGCCCGCGGCCCGGGAGGGCTGTGTGCTGTTCTGGGCCGCGGTAAAGTCTGCTGGTGTCACAGCTCAAGGCCATTACATGCAAAAGCTGACTTGGTGTATTAAGGGCGTGTTGATTTCTGACCTTTCCTAACTTAATAGGTTTGCAACCTCTATTTAGCATATCGATTTTATATAGAGTTATATTCTCCTTAGTTGTTTCCTATATAACGTAAATAAACTAGAGGCAAGGAGTGAGGTGAAGACGTTTGTGGGGGTTCGTAGCACTGTGCCATGGTTGCTGCTCTCAGCAGCGTCTATCCTGTTTTCCTAAAATAGCTCGAGCTCGATCTGGGAGCTAACAGGATTTTATGCACAAGGATCCTAATTCCACTCTGATGATCTTCCTAAGGAGGAGTGACACCGCCCCCCCGCCCCGGTCTGGAATCCTGCAGCCCCTTTAGCTACTGTCGTCACAGCTGCTTGAGATGGGCTGCATCGTCCGTTTCTTTGAAAATGCGTTCAAATACTTGTCTAGATAGATCTGGTCTCCATGCTTGTGCCAATCCCAGCCTGCCACAATCATCTGATTGCCCCTTGACTATTATGCTTTTTTAAACAAGTAGTTACCAATTTTGCACTCCTGACAGAAGCTGTTGCGTGACAGTGCAGTTGCTTTCAGCTACTCACCAGCTGTACTTTGCTCCTCTTCTTTCCTCCAACAGCTGTCAGCTCTGCTGTCCCTGCCGACATCTCTGCTGGCAGTCATGCTGCTTCGTGTCTGTCTTGGTCATGAAAGTGTTCCTGCCGGTACACCCTGTCCTGACTTGCCAGGGGGGCATTTCTGCCATCCCACCTTCTGTCATGACTTGCTGCAAGGCCTTTGCCATTGACTGAGCAATTGCAGTTTTCCGTAGCTGCTTCCAGATGCTGATTACAATTTACCAGCATCCCCCAAAGCATCTCTCTCACTGTTTAACCAGAAGCTGAGAGGGAAGGGTTACAGCCAAACTGCAGCCCCACTCAGCAGGCTCTGAGCTTCTGATGCAGCCCCAGCCTGGTTTGATGGAGTGGAAGCTGTGGATAGCCAACATAACCTAGTAGATTCCTGTCTGAATTTCACAGACATTCAACTATACAGCCTGGTTTTGATGTATTTGAGTGGGATAATACTTCTGATGTTTTTATTTGTATATAATGCTTCCCTTTCCATGATTTGTTCTCCTGCACTTTAGAAGCACACCACTATTTTCTCCAGCAGTGTTAGACAGCTGCGTGAATAAAATGTTTAAATGTTCTGAAACCAGATAAAATATTGTTTGAAAGGTTCTCTTAGCTCTAAAAATGAAATTGTGCTTCCAGTTCTGATTACATACATAAATAAGTCTGTCATCAGCAAATGCAAAACAAATGATTATGGAGAATCTAGCTTAAACACAACCTGTCATAGCAAATCTAATTAAAAACTGGTGTGTATCTAGATTATTTTCTACCTTCATCACCAGGATGTGTCTGATGAAAATGGAAACCAACCAGGCAGGCCAGGAGATTGTGGAAAGACTGTCAGTGCTGTGTTCAAACCTCATTAAACCCAAAGAACAGTCAAAAGGCTGTCCCACGCTTTTCCAACAGTGTTTCCTGGGTTGCAACTTGGCATTTGTGTTTGGGTTGAGAGTAGCTCTGAAGACAGAGAATTTGGTGTACTGATTGAGGAGAAGCTCAATGGGAGCCAGCAGTGCCCTCACACAGCCCAGAAGGCAAATCATATCCTGGGCTGCATCAAGAGGAGTGTACCCAGCAGGGCAAGGGAGGGGATTCTGACCCTTGACTCTGCTCTGCTGAGACCCCACCTCAAATACTGCATCCAGTTCTGGTGATCCCAGCAGAAGAAGGCCACAGAGCTGCTGGAGTGAGTTGAGAGGAGGGACACAAAGATGATCCAAGGGCTGGAGCAGCTCTGCTATGAAGACAGACAGGGGGCTGGGCTTGTTCAGCCTGGAGAAGACTGGGGGAACCTTACAGCTGCCTTCCAGAACCTGAAGGGGTGCCAGAGGAAGGCTGCAGAGGGACTTTTCATAAGGGTGTCTATCAGTAGTACAAGGGGAAATGGTCTGAAGGCTGAGGGAGAGTAAGGTTACACCGGATCTTTAGAAAACAGTTCTTCAGTAGAAGGGTGGTGAGACTCTGGAATAGGCTGCCCAAGGAGGCTGTGGATGCCAGGTGAAGGTACCAGGCTCTTCCCGGTGGCACCCAGTGGCAGGACAAGGAACAACATGTGCAAGCTGGAACACAGGGGGTTCCACCCCAACGTGAGGAGACACTTCTGTATCGTGAGGGTGACAGAGCCCTGCAGCAGGCTGCCTGGAGAGGTTGGGGAGTCTCTCTCTCTCTGCAGACTTTGAAGACCCCCTGGATGTTCTCCTGTGTGACCTGCCCTAGAGGATCCTGCTTTGGCAGGGGATTGGACTTGATGTCTGGAGGGTCCTTCCAACACCTAACATTTTGTGATTCTGTGAAAGGCCCTGTGGGTCCTGGGGACAGCACCATCAGGTTTAGGTCAAGGACAGGCACTATGCAGCTGCCCTGTTAGTGGGGCTGGGAGCGACTTCAACTTTCAGTGCTGATCTAAAACCACAGCTGCATTTCCCCAGGTCACCATTGTTTGATCAGTTGTACTACTTAGGTGGGGACACTAAAGACAGTTTTCTTGGCAGCTGCTGTAGAGTATGGCATTTGCTTTCAGGGTACCTCAGCATGAGCCTGAACCTCCCTATAATTCTCAAGCACAGGCCTTAAGTATATAAAAGAATTTCCCTGCCATTATTTAAAAAGATCTCAAGCCTTTGTGTGGGGGCGACAAGAGAGAAAGAACTGAGACCTGTAAGATGTTTCATAAAGATGTATTTTAACTTCTAAGGCACTCAGGAACCATGGTGATGAACGTGACACAAACTTCAATTGCTTATATGTGAGCTCTGATCCACAGGGAACTATCCTAGGATTCATAAAGATCATCAGATACTATTAACTTCTCTAGTCAGTACCTACCTGAGCTTGATTTAAGTGCTGACATACAGCTGAAATCAAGCAGTGTTCCCCAGAGCTCAGTATTTGTGCCAGTTCTGTTTAATATATTTGTTAATGATTTGTATGATGGCATCAAGGGCACCCTCAGCAAGTTTGCAGACAACACCAAATTAAGTGGCAGTGTTGATCTGCTTGAGGGGAGGAAGGCACCGCAGAGAGATCTGGACAGGCTCAGTCTGTGGGCTGAGCTGGGCACAAGGAGGTTTAACAAGAGCAGCTTCTGGGTCCTGCACCTGGGTCACAACAATCCCAAGCATGCTACAGGCTGGGGCAGAGTGGCTGGAAAGGTGCCCAGGAAAAAAGGATCCGAGGGTGCTGGGGGATGGCTGAACATGAGCCAGCAGTGTGCCCAGGTGGTCCAGCATCCCGGCCTGGATCAAAACCAGGGTGTCCAGCAGAAGCAGGGAAGTGATGGTGGTGCCCCTGTACTTAGCCCTGGTGAGGCCACAGCTTGAGTACTGGGTTCAGCTCTGGGCACCACAGGATAGGAAAGACTTTGAGGGGCTGGAGCATGTCCAGAGAAGAGCATTGAAGCTGGGGAGGGGTCTGGAGGGCATCCTATGAGCAGCAGCTGGGGGCGTTCAGTCTGGAGAAGAGAAGGCTAAGAGACATCTCCTTGCTCTCTACAACTGTCTGAAGGAGGTTGCAGTGAGGCTGGTGTTGGTCTCTTTTCCCAAGTAACCAGTGAGAGGATGGGAGAAAATGGGTCTAAGGTGTGGCAGAGGAGCCTTAGACTGGACATTAGGAAAAGCTTCTTTACTGAGAGAGAGGTTTGGGGTTGGAACAAGCTGCCCAGGGAGGTGGTGGAGTCACCATCCCTGGAGGTGTAAAAGAAGCTGTAGGTGTGGTGCTTCAGGATAGAGTTTAGTGGCCATGGGAGCTGGGTTATGGCTGACTTGGGGACCCTAAAATTCTTTTCCAGCCTTACTTGATTCTATAAAATCCCTTGAGGCTGATTTTCATTTAAACATCAACCACTGCTGTAATCTCTCCTTGTTGGGAAGTTCCCTACCCAAACTGCTGGGCAATATTTACATTTCCCCCCTCACATTTCCTTTTTCCCCCACTCAGATTCTGACTGGCTTAGCAGGATGCTTACGGTGGCTCACACACCACAGAGGTAACAGCAGTAAACAGATTTCTCAGTTTGTTTTGTGCAAGCCAAGAGGAGCACAAAAGATCATTAACTGCAGAACTATGATCTTGATCTTGCACTGGGCATCGTTCTACCACTCATGGAAGATGTCTTGGATTATCTATTGTGGTCTTGTTAGATTTGTTGTTCACAAACACAGTTGCAATTCCAAGTAATTTTTTAATCTTCCTTAGTTTTGTACCTGTAGTTTACAATTATACTCCAAGTATTTTTAAAGGAATTAATTTGACAGCAACCATAAACCTTGTTCTAGAATTCCAACAATTTAAATTAATATGCTGACGTTTTGTGGCTGTCGATATAAACTTAAGTTACTTTTATTTTTCAGCTGTATTTTGCAGCAGTATCCAGGCACTGTCCTGTACTTCAGCAATGGAAATTTCCCAGCCTCCAAACACACTCTGTCTCAGTCAACTGCAATAAAACTCTGAGTGATTTCAGTATTGCTGTGTGCTTTACTTGTCCTCAGTTATCTGGAGCTTGTATCTTTTGCAAACCGACTGTTCCTCATGGGCTTCCTTCATCTTCCCCAAGACTTAAAATTCAGCAAACAAGCTGTGGATGATAAGAAGACTGAACCATCAGAGAAAAATGAAATATACATAGAGTCAATATTTATACAGAATGGTACAGAGACTGATGAGGATGTCACTGAAGTCCCACTACACAGACACTGTTTTTGGGTACTGAAGCTTTATGCACTGGAAGGCTGCTAAAAGCTTTTATAAAATTATGATGTTAGTCCCCCATCTCCACTGTCATTGGTTGCTAGGAGAGCACAAGAAAATACAAAAAAGGAGCAGATAAGATTATTACAAAACCTCAGAAGACTAATAATGCACCAATACTAAACCATGCAGGCTGCTTCCCTGCCTTGCTCTCAGTTCAGCTGTAGACAGGGCAAGTGATGCCTCCAACAGAGGCAGAAGTCAAAGAATATAGAAACCAGATCATTAGCATTTGATGTTGTCCAGATACTGCAGTAACTCTGCCTTTAGTGCTTCTTGCTCATAGTTAGATGTTCAGGGAGCATTTGTTAGGATGTGAGGGCAGAAGAGAAAGGATGGAATAGAAGAGAGGATATAAGAGAGGATGTATAGAGTAAAAGAGGATAGAAGGGAAAGGAAATCACAAAAGAGAATGTGGGAGGGAAGAATGTGAAATAGAAGCTAAATGAAGAGGTAGTGGGAACAAGCTATGGGAACAGAAGGTCTGTAGCCAGAGGGTGATATCCATACCCCACCACATCTGGCTTTATTCCAGGGAGGCAGGTGGCAGACACAAGTCCCTTCATGGGCAACCAGTTTGGGGAATGATGCCAGACCTACAAAGAGCTTCCCAGGACATGCTCTCACTGACATTGTCAGCTGAGGTGAGGTTCAGCACAAACACATGGAGCTAATGATTTTGTGAGGGAACAAGCATGCTTCCCAGTTGCCTGATGTTAATATATTTGGTGTAAATGATGGAAAGGGACTGAATAGGAACAAGTGGTAGGCCAAAGGTATTTCTGAGTATATCGTCATGTGAGTCACCACAGTAACTCTGAACACATGTGGCTCCAGAGAGGAGCTGTCATACTCAGTTGCTAGTCCTGGCAGAAAAGGAGGAGACAAAACTGCCTTTTCTGCTTTGCAGATCCTGGCCTTGCTGACACTGGACTGCAGAAGAGGCATCTCCAGATTTAAGGCTGAGACACATTTCAGGCACCTGCACCTGCAAGCCCCTGTGCCGTGGGAGAAGGGAAGATACCAGTCTCTTCTCCTTGCACCTTGTTCAATCCACTGACCCGAGAGCTCAGAGTCTGTACAGCATATTTTTAACAGATGCTATATAAATTACAGACAGCCCTTTCTACAGCCCAAAACTGATGAGTCAGCATTGATTTTTAAAGCAGCCATTCCTTTTCTGATTTTGCACAGCCAAGCAGTTCTGGTGTCCCCATCACAAAAAGGACACAGAGCTATTGGAGTGAGTCCAGATAAGGCCACGAAGATGATCCAAGGGCTGGATCATCTCTGCTGTGAGGACAAGCTGAGGGACCTGGGGGTGTTCAGCCTGGAGAAGAGAAGACTTCTCTTCTAAGGCTTCTTCTAAGGGGTACCTTAGAGCTGCCTTCCAGCTGCAGAAGGGATCCTACAGGAAGGCTGGAGAGGGACTTCTCCTAAGGGTGTCTAGCAAGAGGACAAAGGGAAATGGTTTGATGCTGAGGGAGAGTAGGTTTAAACTAGATTTTAGGAAGAAGTTCTATGGTATGAGGGTGGTGAGACTCTGGAGGTGTTCCAGGACAGGCTGGATGAAGCCTTGAGCAGCTGACTCCAGCCGAGAGGTGTCCCTGCCTGTGGCAGGGAGGTTGGTGTAAATGATCTCTAAGGTCCCTTCCAACCGAAGCCATTCTGTGATTCAAAGGTAGGAGCTGTGCAGATGAGAGATTTCCTGAAGGAAGTGGTGTCACAGTGTTTTCAAAGAGAAAAAGAGGCAAGCAGTAGGACTCTGCTGGGTTGCAGGGTAATGCCTCTGAGCACTTCCTGTTTATCACGAGAGTTACATTTTCACCACATCATAAAACTTTCAACCATTTGTTAATAAACACTCCTAGGGAAAAAAATATTATCCATATACACCCCCCTGTGGCATCTGTCATTGTAAACAAAAGAAGGTTTCATTATATGTATCGAGGGACTGCAGCTCACTGTGTGAGAGAAGCAGATTTGGAAGGCCCCATCTGCTTCCTGCTGAAGTCCATGTTGCATCTCTCATTAGGTCATGCAATTTTTCTTCTATGTAAACAGCAAGAGGTTTGAATGAGCAAATGTCATTTTTCCTATCAGCATTTGTCATTTTTGAAAGCACTGTGGGTACCCAGAGAGCAAACATCTGCAGAACTACAGCACAGAGCCTTACAGGACAAGGGCCAAAGTAGGATTTGCTCCTAACAGCATAAGCTGCAAGTGTAGAGGTACCTAATCAATGTTTAAGCAAACAGATTAATTGTGCAGATGTTCAGAGCAGTGCTGCCTCACTGTGTGGCACTTCTCATCTGAGAGCTTTGTTGTCTCAATTCTGGTGGATAAATTAATCCAGCCTGAAAAGGCAGAGCTGGGGAACAGAATTCTCAACACCTTGGTGGTGTAATTTGCACCCTCAGAAGATAAATCTTTGGCAAGGAAATGCAAATTATTTCTACTGCTTCAGGATAGTCATAGCTAGGATTGGGTCTGCAGCTGACAGGCACAGGGACTGGGGTCAGGAGGAAATTCAATGTTTCTGCCAGTTCTAGCTAACTACACAGCAACAGTGCCAAGACAGGCCTGGTGTCTCATCCAGGTTTGCCCCTGAAGGAGGCTTGTCACGTTCAGAGCAAATGATAAGGCTTACTTTATTCAAGCTTTCTGGGACAAATGGGGACATCTGAGCTGCAGTTTCACGTGGTAATCATGCTGCAGGGCAATTCAAGACTGCTAAGGACTGTATGCAACTCTTACCTCTTTAAATGGCTATAACCTTTTAGACTTTGCCATAGAGACTATTCCTAGTCAGACCAGAGGGGAAGACTGCACCTCAGGAAGAGGCTCCCTCCAGCCACCAGTGCCATGGATTAATTATTGAGACATTTGTAGTTTTCTGGGTTTTGAAAGTTTTATCAACAGGAAAATTCTAACTCACATGATCATTGCCCTGCCTGACATGTGGCAGCTATTACTCCAGATAGGCACAGCCTGATGATAAGAGATACCTTCTGCAAGTGCAGTGCCTCCGCTGTAATCAAGCACTGCATTTATCTTCCTGTATTACTGAGTCTCTGGGTTTTGTACAAGTGACACAAAACTGTTGTGAGTATCCGTCAGCATCCTGCTTCTCAAGTCATTTTTCAATCTGTCTCATTTCCCACTGACATTAACAGAGCCAAATGAATCCCTGGCCTGAAAATCCTGGCAGGAAGTCTCAGAGCAATGAAAAGTGTTTTCACTATTACAGTAAAGGCTGCTTTAAAACAAAACCAACCAACCAACAAAACCCAAGTAAGCAAAAGGGCAAGAGAGAACATTGCTCATTTTGAAAGGTATGGCAAAGGATCTGCAGGGTGGTGCTCTGCATCCAGTTTTACAGGTACCATGAATGGCTGTGGGGTACATATAAACAGCTGAAGGGGACCCACAGGCAGGCTGGGAAGGGACTGTTCAGAAGGGCCTGTGGAGACAAGATGAAGGCAATGGTTTGAAACTGGAGCAGGGTGGATTTAGGTTGGAATCAGGTAGAAGTTCTGCACAATGAGAGCAGTGAGACACTGGAACAGGTTACCCAAGGGATGTGGTTGAGGCCCTGTCCCTGAAGACATTAGAGATCAGACTCAGTGTGTCCCTGTGCAGCCTGCTCTAGTTGGAGGTGTCCCTGCTGCCTGCAGCGGGTCTGGACAGGATGCCCTTCGAGAGTCCCTTCCGACCCAGCGCAGTCTATCTGTGTGACTATGCCCAACAGTAGCTGTGGGAGAGCAGACAGCAGATGTCCTACACTTAGGCCTGTGCCTTGTGCAGCAGACTGTGGTATGGAAATGTGTGTGGATATTTGTTATTCAACTGCAAGTTGTCTGGATTTATGAGCCTGGGAAGCACATATGCTGCAGTGAGAAATGAGTGTTTATTAGCAGAGTATCTGTGCCAGCCTTTCCTGCAGAGAGGCAAATGGATTAAAAGGGCACAGGGTGCCACTCTCATGCCATTTACCTTTGTGAAGTGCAGCTGGCTAAATGCCAGCATATGGATACATTTCCATCACCAACTCCGACTAACTGTTACTGCTGCTTGTCACAGACAACAAAAATACAGCAGCTGTCCTCTTATCAAACCCCAGTTTAGAGAAATGTAGACTTAAGTAAGGAAGGGACACAAACAGAGATAGCAATTGGATACACCAGGATAAACCCCTTAAGAGCTAGATAAGGAAGATGGGACCACTGCCCTGTACTCAGTTGTGGTCACTCTGAACACATCCTCTTTCCTTGTTGGTTCCTCTTCAACTGCTCTTACCCCTGGCAACATTCTCCTGGGCTCCTGCAGTCCTTTTCATTCCTTCATCTGCTGTGTGGGTTACTGCTGCTGGGTGACCTCCCTTCACCTGTCCAGTCAGCCTCTCTGATCTGCCCACGTTCATCTCATGCCCTTTTGAAGGAAGCACCACCTAGAAGGTGAAGTGGGAGGTTAGTACAGAACAGCAGGAAGGCATCGCCCAGCACATACAGCAAAAACCCAACACCCATACTTCTCCCACTCATCACAGTTTCAGCCTCCATTCTCACAGTCACAAACTTTCCTCCTCTCCTGGCCTGGTGTATATATATATTTTTTTTTTTTTTTACAGTTTATTAAGCTGCATGAGCTGAAAGGGCCAGACAAGCACCAGACCTGCACAAAGAAAGCAGCAGGGCTGAGAGCAGAAGTGTCCTTTTGATACCAGCAGTCCACAGCTCAGCTGCCATGTGATATCACTCCCTATGTCTAGTTTCATCTGTGAAGCAGGGAGGTTTGACTGCAGTGCTGAGAAGCCTTCAGACACTTATTTTGCCTCTATCATCCTTTGCTGCACTTTTCTCTGTTCTTGAAAAATGCAGGAAAAAGTAATAATGAAGGCAGTTTTATAGTGACCTGCACCCCACACTGCATGGGCACTGCACCCTGCACTGTGGCATGCAGGTTACTGGTCTGGGGGTGATCTGGGGGCCATAAAAAGGTGTTTGGAGGGCCTGGGGGGATCTGGGAGGGGTACACAGAGGTGTTTGGCGGCCCTGTGGGGGATCTGGGAGTGCAGTGTGGGGGTCTGGAGTGCAAAAAAAGGTGTTTGGAGGGTCTGGGGGTGATCTGGGGGCCACATAAAGGTGTCTGGGGGGCTTGTGCAGTGTGGGGTGCCACCTCCTTTGCTGCTCATCCTCTCCCTCTCCTGTTTCTGCCACTTACCCTCCCCAAAATCTTTCTGCTGTAATTCTCCGTGCTCCTGGTGACCTTCTCCTACCACCTCATCAGCAGTTGCTGACCTCTAGAAAGAGAGTCCTGGGCCAAGATCTTTTTCCATGGGCACACACCACACAAGCCAGACAGGCACATGCAGGCCTCTTTCTTTCTCAGGACAAGTGTTGAAAAAAATAAAAGAAAAGAAAAGAAAAAAAATTATTACACAATGTCCAAGACATGTGTGTTGCTCACCAAAACAATCATGGGGATCCTATTTTTGCAGCCCTGCCTCTCACTGCTTCCTTCTGCCCAATATCAAACCAGTACACAGTAACACCTGCATCTATAAACCCAAAGCCTGCATTGGAGGGGACTTTTTGGTAGAGCCACAGCAATGATCAGAAGCAGTCCTGCTGTGAAGGACACAGGAGTCTTGCTGTGCTTGTTTTGTCCTGTGGCCTGATCTGTTCCATTAATAAAGATGACGAGACAGAAGCTTTTCCAAAGGGAATCCATTGCTAACTGTTCTCCACTCTTCTATTCTTATCCCACACACGTTAGGAAGTGCACATTATCTAATCAATCAAGGCATAAGAAACAAATAAATGCAAAAAATAACCCTTCCTAGAAATACTGCAGAAACATTCCCATCCTCTTTTTCTGTCTTATTAGCATCAAGGCAAAAGTAAACAAACATCATTTCATCAGTTCTGTCTCTCCTTGATTTGCATCAGCAAGAATAAAAGACAAAGGCAGAATAGAAAACAGCAGCTTTGTGCTGCAAGTCTGAATGCACAAAATACTTCTTTCTCCAGCTGTCAAACATCAAAAAACGCTCTGCATACCAGCAGTAATCAAAGTGTCAAACAATTGACCACAGCGGGAATCACAATGCTTCGTTAAAAGCTCTAAAGCAGAGCAGAAAAGCTCCCGGCCATTTGTTAAACAAAATTGGAGGCTCAAGATACTTTCCAAAAGCGTCAAGAGATGCTTTCATCTCATCTACTCAGTCAGAGAAATATCTCCTGCTTTATTTGGCGGGGTCTTGGCTCTCAGAGGGGTTCAGCAGTAACAGCTGGAGATGCCGTTTGCTTTCTCGAGTGTGGGGCAAGAGAAAAGGTTAATACCCTTCCCAGCGAGCAGGCCTCCATTCCATGCGGCACGGGGATGTAATCAGCAATACTTAATTAGAGATGGAAACACCAAAATGATCTGGAGAACCTAACCTATTTGTTCAGCTGACAGCCGATGCCCCGGTAAGGAGTTTCAGCAGACAGGATATTTATAGCCCCTTTATCTCCAGGTACAATCAGCACTGAAATGTCAAACAATGCCCCAGTGAAGGGTTGCTTCAGTTCGACTTTTCTCCATTGTTGCTTTTCCTTCCCCCCCACCCCTGTTACAGCCTAAAACTTGGCAGTGAGAGAAAAAAGAATGTGACTCATACAACTTCATTTGCTGTAAGAGACCTCAGTAATTGCTTTAAGCCACTTACAGGCAAGCTGCCCCTCCTCTTTCTCGCCTCCTCCACCCTTAGTCAGACAGAGGAGCAGGCTGGCTGAGCTCAGAGGTCACACTAGCACTTACCAAGTAACCAAGCCTCTTTCTCTCCACTTTTCTTCTTCTGGAGCTAAGTTAGCCCCTCACGAGAACTTAAAGCAGCTTCAGGGGCAGCTTCCTGACACGGCTTTCTCATGAACCTAAAAAACAGGCTTCCGAAGGACTCGGGGTTCAAACGCAGCAGGGCTGAAGCGGCTGCTCCCACGCCGAGCTGCAGCCAGCACCGCAGCGCCGGGAGGAGCTACCCATGAGCCCGACGACCGTCACCTTTGCCTTTTCCTGTTCTTATGAGTAAACAGGAACAGGAGAAGAATCAGCACGGATGTCTATGCAGTACTCTACCAAAATATATTTTCCTTTTTAATTACATAATCAGCACAACAAGAGTGGCATTCGTAGTGAAGTGGCAGAACAGATGGCAAGGACTTGGTTTCCAGCAAGAACTCCAGAGAAACAACTCTGGTTTCTGCTGGGAAGGAGAAACCCGTCTAGCAGGGGTAAGACGGGTGCTTACTACGTAGGAAAAAAAAATCAGCTTCCAAACACAGGATTGTGTTGGGTTTAAAAAAATAAAAATTCTACCCCCTCTACATTCCTGTTAAAATCTCCAGGATACTCTAAAGCAACAGCAACGTCCTGCTGCAAAGCCTTGTTAAAAACCAGCACGAGTTTGGGTCTTAGCAGTAGCTTGGGATTCTCCTTACAAACACTTCTGAATGCTCTGTGGACATATAAATACAAGGAGGAAAGGGAGAAGAGCTAATTTGATTGAGAGTTTTGTGCAGCTTAAACTGCAGATGAGGCTTGTGTTAAATACAGCAGCACCACAGAGATGAGCTCAAAGGTTTCTTAGATGCTCTACAGAAAGTTCTGTCTCCTCTTCCCTCTGTTCCACACTCTTCGACCTAACATCTTAAGCATATGATGCAGCTGAGTTGGAAAGAACTATCCCAAGGGGGACTGAAGCAGAAAGCAGCTATGGAAGATATTTAATAAAACCACAGGCAGAGAATACATCACCCAGACGCAATGAATAGGGAAACAGCACATGCAGCCCAGAAGTCTTGCCTCTATTTTCCATCTGACAAGCTGGCTGGACAGTCAGGCACACTGGACAGCCCCCAGACACAGAGCTGCCAGGTGACAAGAGATTGATTTTTCCTGCTTTGCATTCATCATCAGAGGCTCTCCAGAGTCACACACCCAAGTCCTGCAGAGGCCTGTGGGCCGCATTCCTCCGGGGATTACAGGAGAGGGAAGAGAGATGCAGGCAAAAACGGATGGGCACACAGAGGGGAGGGAGGAGCCGAGGAGGGGGAGGGGAAGAAGCAAGCTGTAGGGAACATCTAGATGAACATAGGCAGGAGCTGGAGGACAGTACTGCAGAAAAGGGAGAGGGGGAGGCAGTCACATACTACAATATTGTGTAACATTGGGCAACAGGGCATCTAAATTCATCTGCTGTAGAGCTTGGAAATGAACCCATCATTCCCACGTCTCAGCGCTCATCCCTGTGCTGCCAGTAAATATCTAACAGCTGACAAGAAACAATCTCTGCCCATTCTAGTGACATGCACATCTAGGAGGGATGCTTTTCCATTACTCCCACTTACTCTGTGCAGGCAGTAGATGGACGTGGGTCTGTGCAGTAAGCTGAAAATTACACCCCTCCCTGTTACCCAGGGGGAGGGAAGGATATGGTTGCAGATGAGGATTTTCCCCATTCTTCTTCAGCGTATGAGTTAAAAACATGATTGGGATGAGTTCTCCATTACAAAAATCTTGCCAACGCTATGAAGTCCAAGAATAAAAAATGAATTTATGCTTCAACTAAGAATGTCTGTTCTGTCTTTCAGCAGCTGCTTTAACTCAAAATATCAGGTCAGGCTCCCATGCCACGTTGCTTTCACCCATGCAAAAGCGCACCCTGACGTTGCTATACTGAGCATAACTAACCTGCAGAATTGGGCTGATTTGGGCTTCCATCAGTTCACTTTGTGTCAGAGCAGGAATGGGCCACAGAGAGGAACTCAGCCTCTTGCTGATGGCAGAGATTCTTTGCAGGATGATGTTAAGGAGAAGTGCCAGATACCACCGCAACTGTTCTTAGAAGGTGCAAAGTAGAGAGAAGAAAAGAACACAAAAATATGCTCTGCTTACCCTGTCCTCCTTTCTCAGGGGCGAAGAGGGAGATGTGAGAATCAGCAGAGCTGCATTTGTACTTAACAGCTACTTTTTTTGGGAGGAGTGACTAAAAAAAAAGAAACCTTTGCAGGTTTTACCTTGAAAAAAACCCCACAAAATTAACGTAACAAGAAGTTATCTCTTCAAGTAAAAAGAAAAGCAACCAAGAGATGCACAGACAAGCAGTGGCTTCAGTGGAGCTGCAGGGATGGGGCTGGCTTGAATTCTGTGGAGTTATCTGAAAGTAGGAGCATGTTGCATACAAATGAGCCTTAAAGAATTCCCATCATTAAGAGAGCTCTCAGCAGCTCATACGGACTTTGAAAAACGCTAAAGCAAATGTACATTGTTTGAATACCATTAGGGCCAGACATTAACTAGCATTAAGACATCTCCAGTGTCCACACTTAGTTCTGTAATAAGAGCCCCATCCTCCTCCCCAGGGTACTTTCCTTATTGATTTGCAGAATTTCTTATTCACAAGCTTTAGGACACCACAGAAGTCAGGACTCATGTTGGAATGCCCATTAAAGAACTACACAATTACTTCTTTTTTCATACTGCATCTTTTGATTTCGGTTTAGAGCCACAGTCCTGTTCAGCTGGTGCAGCTACCGCAGGCAGTTGAAATGCCAAGGTACATGAAAGAAACAAAGGCACAGACAGGTAGAGTGGATTTATCCTAGGAGATACAGAAGGATGCAGCATTACAAAAAATAGATTAAAGGGTCCAGATGCCCTGTTTCCTGTGTTAACCATTTCACTTGACCAGCTGTAAGCAGAGCTGCTGTAGGACTAAGGACAAACTGCAGCTTCATGCCATACCTCAAATGCTTGAAGACAGGTTTCAGAAGTAGTAGGACAGTACAGAACAGGTCAGGTGAAGAAGCCAACTTGTGCAAAGGACCAAAGGTACAATGTAGTTTGATACAGTTGAAGGTACTCAAGTGTCAGAGCTGCAGGAGTTGACAAGTGATGGAGTACTGTGAGCTAAATATGTGCAGCAAAGTGCATAGGGGGAGGCAGGCGCAGGCAACAGCCTACAGGCAGTTGAAGGGGAGCTGCAAGGAATCTTTAATGAAGGCAGAAATCGTTCTGGGTGACTCAGAATACTGGTATTCACAAAGAGAATTGAGAACAGGCGAAAATAAATAAAGCTGAAAGCAAAACCCAGAGGCCAAATCCCTCTCAATAGCCAGAACACTGATATCTGAGCAACCAAACAACAGGTCCTTTTGAAAACCTCTCTCCAGCTACTTCCTGCACACCAGCATCTCTCCACCGCTGCAAGCAGCTCCCACTGCCCAAGCTGGGGAGCTCTGGAGGCTGCTGTTGTACTGCTACCACTGCTCTTGCAATAGGCAGCCCCGGTGGTCTTCCCTCCACACCCCCAGCCCTGGGCTTCCCTGTGACATCTCAAATAGTGCATAGTGTAACTGCACAAACTTCCCCTGAGCCAGAGCAGCTCAGCTGGGCTTTCATTAGCTGCCAGCTTCTCTCCATGTCACAGGCACACACACTGGCACTGGCAGATTCAAAGCTGTAGTAGTTTGATTTATGGGTGGATTCACAGTAGCCAACTTCCAGACCCTGCTGCCATCAGCCTAAAATATTTAACTGCAACCCCTTCAAGTTCTACAGTGAAGACTGAAAAATGGATTCGCTTCCATTTTTCAATACAAGTGTGATAGCTTTTAAATGAAAAATCAAGTGTGAAAGGAAAGAGTAATCAGAGAAACTACACTACTAGGTATTGGAAGAAAGATCAGCAAGACTGAAGAGCAGGAAAGACGTCCTGACAGTGAGATCTATTAGTCAGTGGAACAGTCTCCCAAAGGAGGTGATGGGAGCGCAAGAAGTGCTTTGGCAGAGCCACTGTTAAGTGCTCCAAGTGGTACAGCCAACTCCTCGAGGAGTGCCCTGAGCCTCCCAGCCTCCAGCAGGGCAGGATGCCTGCCATTAGCCTGCTAATGCACATCCTGCCTTGGCACCCTGCTCTCTGGGAACAGCTCACTGGCTTCAAATGTCATTAACAAGAAAATACTAAAAGACAATTTTCTAATGGTAGGGGCAGGCCTTTGCAACACATGTGCTATGAGGGCAACAACAACCGCTGCTATGAGGACAGGCTGAGAGAGTTGGGGCTTTTCAGCCTGAAGAAAAGAAGGCTTTGAGGAGACCTTTGAGGAGGCCTTCCAGTATCTGAAGGGGGCCTACAGGAGGGCTGTGGAGCAATTATTCACAAGGTCTTGTAATGACAGGACGAGGGGGAATGGGTTTAAGTTGGCAGAGGGGAGATTTAAACAGGATGTTATGAGGAAGTTCTTCACAGTGAGGGTGGCGAGACACTGGCACAGGTTGCCCAGGGAGGTTGTGGTTGCTCCCTCTCTGGAGGTGTTCAAGGCCAGGCTGGATGAGGCCTTGAGTGACCTGTTCTAGTGGGAGGTGTCCCTGCTTATGGCGGGGAGTTGGAACTGGATGAGATTTGAGGTCTCTTCCAACCTAAACCATTCTATGATCTTCCCATTACAACAGGTGATTGTCAGTAGGGGGAGGAATGAGCAGGTTTCATTACTATATGTATTAGGGTTTATTTATTAACCTTTTATTAAACTACTTCAAAATAAAAAATGCTGAATTCCTTGGATCCTCCTCCTGCTTTACCCCACAGAAAACAGCCACTTTCCAATCTCTTGCTAGCCTGATCTACTTGGAGGCATCTCTGCTCACTAAAGGGGAGGGTTGGACAAGATGACCTTTGAAGGTCCCTTCCAGCCCAATGCAGTCTGTGAATCACCAAAGTAGTGAAAAAGTAGATGTCACCATTTACACCAGGGCTTAAGATTGAGAACACAGATCCATAATTTCTTTACCTAAGAAGGCAGGCAAAATCAAGACAAAAGTGAAGATGCCAAAACACAGCCAGACAAATATTTCCAGGAGGAAAAATATAATGGCCAGGGGGAGGGGGGGGGAGGAATAATTTAACTATTTTTCAAAGGCTTTACTGTCAGTCCAAAACAAAGCACCTGAAATGCTCTCCTCCTAATATTCTGCTTAGTGCACACTACACTGTGTAGCAGAACATGGGTTGAGTGGCTCAAGGCACTGTACTTAAGACTTTAAATGTAACCATAGTATTGAATGTCTAGGGCTTTATGGTTACTGTCCTATCCTCATCAATCTCTAGCATAGGCAATCAGCTTCAGATCTGCAGTAAAAGGAAGGTCTGTCCATGGATGATTTGGTATTTCTAACATTTTGAAGAGATGAAAATCCATTGAAGGGTGGAACAGAGAAAACGTTTTGTTTTTAAAAGGAAACTCACCAGTGCAACCACACAGCCTGCCTACTCTCACTGAATCTGACCTCTGCCTCAACTGCAACATTCCATTTCTTCAGAAAGACAATGAGACTTCAGGTGACTGATAGGACAGAAAGGGGAATTAGATGCCATTTCAGCATCTCATCCATTCTTCCATCTTGAATCCCTCCATAGCAAGGGTTCAACAGGAGCGGTGCTAAAGCAGCTGTGCTCCAGACTCAGAAACATTCAGGTTAGCAAAGCCCCTCAGGATCACCAAGTCCCACCCATATGCCTACTCTACAAGGCTCACACTAAACCATATCCCCAAACAACTTTTAAACACCTCTAGCGTTGGTGACTCCACCACCTCCCTGGGCAGCTCATTCCAGTGCCTGACCACTCTTGCTGGGAAAAAAAGATTCCTAATACCCAACCTAAACCTACCCAGTCACAGCTTGAGGCCATTCCCTCTTGCTCCATCACTGTTTACCTGTGAGAAAAGACGAGCAACAACCTCTCCACAAGGTCCTTCAGGTAGCTGTAGACAGCAATAAGGTCTCCCCTCAGACTCCTCTTTTTCAAACTAACCATCCCCAGCTCCCTTAGTCAGTCCTCATAAGATTTATTCTCCAGGCCCTTCACAGCTTCCTTGCCCTCCTCTGCACTGGCTCCAGCACCTCCATACCCCTCTTTGTATTGAGGTGCCCAGAACTGAAGCACTCGAGATGTGGCCTCACCAGAGCAGAGTCCAAGGGGATAGTCACCTCCCTGCATCTGCTGGACACAGCATTTCTAATCCCAGCCAGGATGCCACTGGCTTTCTGTGCCACCTGGGCACACTGCTGGCTTGTAGTGAGTTGTTTGTGAATTACAACCCCCAGGTGGCTTTCTGCCAGGCAGTCTTTTGAGAGCCAGCACTGGAGGACACAGCACCTTTCAGGACCAATGACACTTGGCCAGTTAGGCCAGTCAGGTAAAACTCTTGACGTGCATCCATGTTTTGCCCCATGCCCTTCATTCCAGCTGCTGGAACAGCTGTGTGGAATGAGCTGCATCAACAGAAAGCAATCGGGAGAAATACCTGCTGAAATATCAGCAGCCCAACTCGCATTAACTCTGCCTTTCTGTAACCCAATGATTAGATTCATTGTTTGCAGCTTGGCTTTATTATAACTAAGAACTTCTGCAAGCACAGACTTTGCATAATATTTTAAATTACTATAATTAATTATACAGAGAGCCTGAAGTGTCTTCTGGTCCATTGTTAATTTTATTTTTTCCTTTCCCCACACTGACACCAGAACTTGGTAGCATAAAGGATCTGGGCTGTAAACTAGAAGAGAGGGATCTCTTGTGGCCAGATAAACACACAGAGAGCTACCTTTTATGTCTTCTATGAAGAGAAGCAAGGCTTCCAATTTTTAAAATCTCAATTAGGAGATGCAAAAAGTAGTATCCCAACCTAGACTAGTTTAGTCCCACACTTTACATGAAGGACTTCTTTGTACCTCCCTCGTAAAAGGCTTTTTGCACTCTGCCCAAGATGGCTGCTGCTGGCCACAATCAGAGGTGTTACTGACCAGTTGTACCCCAGGCTGAACTAACTTACATGAATCTGGATCTTGGTGGAGAGCAAAGTGACCACAGCCGAGCCTCATAGTCTTCCTCCGTTGCTCATTCTGTTGTTTGGGTGTGGAGTGTGGAAGGCAGCAGAGCGAGTGCATCTTTGCCTTTTCCCAGAGGAGCTGGCAGGTGCTGGAGTTTGTCCTTCTTGGTGTGGCACTTTTAAGTGTCTAGGGGACAGTTTTGATGCGTGGCAGCACTGGAGAATGGAGCATTCTGAAGTCCTTGGGCTGCCCAGGGAGGTGGTGGAAGCCTCCTCCCTGGATGTTTTTAAGGCCAGGCTGGATGTGGCAACCTGATCTAGTGTGAGACGGCCACCAGCAGCCTGGGCTGGATCAGCACTGGTGTGAGCAGCAGGAGCAGGGCAGGGATTGTCCCCGTCCCAAGCACTGGTGAAGCTACACCTCAACTACGTGTTCAGTTTTGTGCCCTCTCTCCAGGAAGGATATTGAGGAGCAGGCATGGGTCCAGAGAAGGTGAAGAAAGCTGAGGAAGGGTCTGGGGCACAGGTCTGGTGAGGAGCAGCTGAGGAAACTGGGGGTGTTTAGTTTGGCAAAGCAGAAGCTGAGGGGGGACCTCATTGCTCTCTCCAACTCCCTGAAAGGAGGTTGTAGTGAGGTGGGGGTTAGTCTCTTCTGCCTAGTCTATCAGGTGAGAGAAGGAAATGGCCTGAAATGGTGCCAGAGGAGGATTAGGTTGGAGATTAGGAACAGTTTGTTTGCTTCAAGAGTGGTGAGGGATTGTCACAGGCTGCCCGGGGAGGTGGCAGCGGCAGCATCCCTGGAGGTGCTGAGGAAACCTCAGTGACGCTTACGAGAGACCTCAGCGTCTGTAAGGCTCTGGGTTTCCCCCTGGGGTCTCCTGGAGGGTCCCAAAGGAGTTGGGAGGCGTTTCGGTGTAGTTTTGTGGACTCTGTGGGGTCCCCTCCATAGCCGGGGTCCTCAGCGGAATTGTGGCGTCGCGCAGGGTGTGGGGGGGATCTGAGTGCGGTTTTCGATGTCCCCGCAGGCCCGGCATTCCCATCCACGGCCCCTCCGATCCCTAAAGGAGTTCGGGGGACCTCCGAAGAGGTCCAGGAGACTGGAATTTGCCCGACTGCTCCAGGAGGTGCTCTCGGGAGGGTCCTGAAGAGCCGAAATGACGGAGGAAAGAGCCGAAGGTTGCGATCGGCTGTTGTCGTAGCTCCGCCTCGCCCGTAATGACGTAAGCTCGCACGGGTCTCTAGCTCCCTGCAATGCCGACATTTAAACACAGGGTGGCAGCACCGAGCGT
>VWZI01022068.1:0-20005 GCA_013396835.1 Psilopogon haemacephalus
AAAACACTACATAACCCCAGCTCAACCCAGTTCTAACCTACTACAATGGCTGAGGACATTGTTTGGCCTTAATTATTATTTTTTTTTTTTAATTAAATTGTCCCATGTGCTGTATGAGTTCATTTTTCCTGCATTATATAGAAAGCCTTTCATGAATTTCAGAAGTACCTGTCCTAGTTCCAATCATGGTTCTTCAGAATCATTATTGGCATTGGTATCTATTCTGCTTTGAGTTCTTCCTTCCTCTGGCACTTCACTTGTCCCCAGAAAATCCCATCCATTTTAAAGGACTACAGATCTTCCACCCTTTGGAATCTCTACCCTTGACATAGGCTGAACTGGTGTGGACAGACTCATTTGTACTTGGGCAAACTGACCCATATTGTGTAAACTCTAGGAAGAACCACTGCATCTACCTCAGTAGGACCATGTTCCACCTCATGGCTCTCATCTGCTGCTACAACAAATCCATATAGGTAACAGAGCAATACAAGACCCAGCATTAAAAAAAAAATTTTTTTTGTTGCTTGAAGTTAAATAAAAACTCTGTAGCCACAGTATGTAGAAATCCTCATTTGTAAACTTTAAAGAAAATATTTCTTTATGTAAGTATTTATCTGTGGATGACTAATTATTTACAAAAAATAGAATGCATTCCAGACAACGAAAGTTATTTTACACATTTCCCCTTGCTATTTTTCATCCTAATACCTCTCTTCATTATGGAAACTTTTCCACAGTTCATACTATGGAACATTATGGAATAACGTAATCTTTGTAACAACTTACTGAGGGATAGGAAGCCTTAGTTGGCTTTTTTTTTTTTTTTTTTTTTCCCTCTCCCCACTTGGAGATTTGAATCAGAAGATATGTTCCCGGATTATCCAGTTTTGGTAAGTGAAAATAAACTGATATTACAAGAAAAGCCAAGGATCTATTTTCAGCTGTTAGGTACTTGCAAACTGAGAACATGACTGAAAAACGCAGGGCCCTACAGAAAACCCCACATTTACAGGCCCCAGCTAATTCACTCTGCTAATGAGTGTGTTATTCTCCAAGAATACTTCCTATTTTTAATCCTAATTTGCTCTTATTTATGCATCTGTAGTTGATTGTGCATTATACTTCATCTCAAAATGACACTTGTTAGCAAACATCTGGTAAAGAAAAAGTAAAAATTATTTTCATGTAACACTGCAAAATTAATATGCCTGATTAAAATACATCATTTAAATAAATGTTCAAAAAACCAAACCAAATCAGTATTCTAAGGATATCAAAAGCTCAGTTTCTTACTATTTGAATTTAACTTTACCCCTGCTGCCTGATGTACCCAGCCTGTCAGCCCTGTGTAGATAATTGTCAATACTCACTGGCTACCTTTCAGTACTAGGGACTAAACTGAACCAGAAGGATCTGACAGTGCAGCTGTTTCCCAGTATAAGGCACTCTTGACATATCTCAAAATGAGATTAAAATCTTCCAGTTTGCTTCACAAAAAGATTTATGATTTCTCAGGCTTTTTCTCTATAGTATAATGAGAATGAAAGCTTCTGAGATTAACAGATTTTACCTAAGGTATCATAATGCATAGAAGAGAGCATCTCTTCATGAAAAGGCAAGGAAAAAATGTGTTAATAATAGACAAAAAAGAAGTTATTTTCCTTAATAAAAATTAGAATCATAGAATCAGTCAGAGTTGGAAGGGACAATGAGGATCATCTAGTTCCAACCCCCTTGCCATGCCAAGGGACACCCTACCCTAGATCAGGCTGCCCACAGCCTCATCCAGCCTGGCTGCAAACACCTCCAGGGATGCGGCCTCAACCACTTCCCTGGGCAACCACTCTCATGTTGAAGAACTTTCTCCTCAGATCCACTTTGAATCTCTCCACCTCCAGCTTTGCTCCATTTCCCCTAGTCCTGTCACTACCTGATAGCCTAAAAAGTCCCTCCCCAGCTGTCTTGTAGGCCCCCTTCAGATACTGGAAGGCCACAATCAGGTCACCTGGGAGCCTCCTCTTCTCCAGACTGAACAGCTCCAACTCTTTCAGTCTGCCCTCATAGGAGAGGTGCTCCAGCTCTCTGATCATCCTCGTGGCCCTTCTCTGGACATTCCTCAGCATGTCCACATCCCTCTTGTAGTAGGGGCTCCAAGACTGGACACAGTACTCCACTTGGGGTGTCACCAGAGCAGAGTGAAGGGGGAAAATCACCTCCCTCGACCTGCTGGCCACAATTCTCCTTATGCAGCCCAGAATCTGGTTGGCTTTCTGGGCTGCAAGTGCACACTGCTGACTCATGTTGAGCTTCTCATCCACCAGCACCCCTAAGTCCCTCTCCTCAGGGTTGCTCTCCAGCCAGTCACTGCTCAGCCTTGCGTTGACCCAGATGCAGGACCTTGAACTTGGCCTCATTGAACCTCATGAGATTGGCTTGTGCCCACCTCAAACTTGACTAATTGCCACTTTGATTGGCGAGTGTATGTCCAAAGGCCCATCAGTCTCAGACATTGATATAAAACCAGATAATCAGGTAACACAAAGTGCTTTGCCATTGTTACATGCTTTGCTGTTATTCTGTGCTCTGCTGTATCTGTGCCTGCTGCCTACCAGCAATGATAATGCCTTATTACTAAGCTATAATCCATCTTGGAAACTGCTTTGAGTTTACCAAGAAACAACTTTGATTGCCTTCATGAGATAGTTGCATAGCTAGCAGCCAGTGTGACATACCGTACTGAGTCTACAGATCGCAAGACATCCTGCTTGCCCACCTGCAAGTTTCCAGTTGTTGGAAGCCAGGATGAGGTCAGCAATCGTCTGCTCCCTTTCCCCAGCATCCTGTGAAGCCTGAGGTGAACCAGAAGTCTCAGCAAACAACAAGCCAACCGATAGAACTCCCTGCAAGCATTTGAGTACTGTCTTTATTAATAACCCTGCAAGCTGGGAGAAATATTTGTGAGTAAATATATAAACCTTTCTTTCATTTACCTAGCTTCTGCCCTAAACAGAAAAGCCCTGAATCCATCTAGAGGGCAAGCAGAGTAATTAACCACAAGAAACCTCGTCCAGCTTAATTGAGTTTAATTAATCTTTATATATTCATAGTTGATACTAGATCTAGATATTCTTTATGTAATGCATTCCATGACCGTTGCAATGGAAAGAGATTATTATTATTAGTTGTGGGAGTGGTGAGAAGTTTGGGAAACAAAATTAATAAACAATATTAATTTTGAAAAATAATCTTGCATTAACTAATTACACTCCTCCATTACAAACATGAGTAAACAGTGTGGTCAGACTATGTCAGCAGTGACAGGCAGATTTAAGAAGAGTGTTACATGTACAAAAGCAATTTTAAATCTGAATTATCAGAAATCATTTACAGTAACTTAAGTACCTCTGAATAAATTATTATTAATGGTAGAGTTTTTCTACAGGTTATTCAATACTCATCCAGTCTGACTTCTCTCAGAAAATATTATCTTTCCTTAGATTACCACAATATTAGCAGCTTTTTCTATGTGTTGTTCTTTGCCTTACTGTATTTTTTTAAATACCTATAGAAATTTTGCTAAAAATTGTAGTTTTCTCCTTCCCAAAAGTATGAGGGTGAAGTCTTTTGTCTTGCACACTGAATCTGAGGATGAAGGAGATAGTGTTCTGTAATAGCAGCTTTGTTTGCGTTTGCATCTGGATTTCTGTTTGGAAAGCCCAAAGTTTCTGCAATGCTACTAAGATTGTGAAGTAACTACCAGAATTCAAGCTGCTAGCATTTCTATGTTTCATATATTATAAAGTACCTGATAAGCCATTTATGACTACATGGCTGCCATTATAGCCAGAAAGAGCTAATTACTAATGCTGCTTCTGGATGAACAGGGGGGAAAAAAAAAGAAAGATGAAGCAGTTTAGCAGTTTGTATAAGACTTCACAAACAGAAGGAAAGAGTCAGATGATCTGATTTAGACACCATACCATTGTATTCTTGCCTGTAAATATATCTTTACATTTGTATTACACAAATACACACATACCTCTAAGGATCATTTCAGCTAAAATAATGTTTTTCAGAAAAAAACCATTGTTTTTAAGGGAATTAATATGAATGTATTTATCTTGTGCACCAAACTGTGGGAATAACAAGTGTTATTTTAGAATCCAAATATCTCATGGTAAAACTGAAATGCAGACATCTAAGCAAGTAACATGATCCTCCTGCCCCATCAGTCCTGTCTTAAGTTAATATTTGAACTATCTTTTCCAACCTAAATGATTCTGTGATTATCTCCAAATCAGAATGTTGAGTCAAAGAATCTTTGCATTTAAAAAAAAATCAAACATCTGAGAAAGATAAAGGCAAAATGGAAAAAGAACTCCTGAGGAGCTCCAAAGAGTGGATTTAATTTTGTGCAATTGTTGAACAGATATATCCTGTACTCTCACATTAACGTTTGCCCACAGCTTCCAAACACCACTTCATTTCTTGAGTCAATTTGTCAACTTAGGTCAAATTCAGACATAAATATGTGTCGTATATCCACCCTGCTAATACATTTAAAAGAAAATAATGAATGCTTCACTTTCAGATAAGTAGAATGAATACCAAATGAATACCTTGCAAAACAGCAGGACGTGTGTGTACTTGATGAGAAAAAAAAAAAATGTTCTGAGATGCAATAATCCTTCCTGTCAGTAAATTATTTCACAAGTTTATTGAATTTTGAGTTGTCCTTGTATTTCAGTATTTTCTTGAGTGTTGTGAACAAAAAATAGAATTCCAGATGGACATCTAAATAGTTTGATATTTTTGAGACATAAGTTTGGATTTCTTAAACTGTTTTTCATTATGAATCTCTTTAAACTATTGTTCAGAACCTTACAGTAAAGTCCAGACCATATTTTCCAGATTCAATATTTAAGCTGATCTCCCAGAACAGCACTGTAAAACAGTACATATTAAGGAAATTTGTGGTAGATAAATGCACATTTTTTTTTTTTTAAAATACAAATAATTTGTGCATATAGGAAAAAAAACCCCACAGATTACCAAGGAAGTTTCAGATAGCAAATGAAAAAATTACTAGCTTACTTAATTGCAGCCTGTTCTTCAGTTAGTGAATTATTACATCTATCATTCCTGTTCATAAAAAGGAGTAAATACTGTTTTGAAGGCACATGTGAAGCAAGAGCTGACATATACTAATGTATTTGCAACATTCTTTTGTAACTATTGTGTTTCTTTTCTTTTGTGTCCCTTACAAAACTTTCTGCTTTAGGACTCAAATTGGGTTATATACTACTGGTATCCAACTTCAACATCCTCATCTTAGATTACACAGGCACCCAAATCCTTGTAACACCAATTAGGAAGCCAGCAGAATAATGCTGCTGAACTGCAGTGCTACAAGACTTGTGAGATGGATGTTGGGCACCCAGGCGAAGGTCTGCCTAGTGTCTTTCATGTAGTTGTAGCAAACTTGGTTGATGCAGTGGAGTCTTGAGCTAGAGGAACTGTAGCTTTAAAATGGAAATGTTCTGCCTTTTAGAGGCAGAAGGCAAGGAATGTGGGCTAGGTGGGCAATCTACCCTCTGCTAAGCAAAATAAATCTTTGAGAACAATCTACAACATGTAGTCTGAAGTTCTGGTTCTCGTGTTCCAAATTTGACATAAGAGAGATTCAAACTGTGCCAAAGTCTACTGCTTCTGCTGTCAGCAGAACAATACATTAAAGAGTTTTGCTCTCTGTAGAAGAGTTCATTTTTGTCCCTGTGGATCTTCAACATCTTTGCACTCTGATAGTGTATCTAGTGAACTGGAACCTATACCAGTTCCAGCAGATGCTGCAGAGCAAGACTGAGTAAGAAGCTCAGTCTGATGTTTGTAGCCATCAGGGAATTAGAGAGAAGGTTAACTATTATATTGGATTGAGACTGGAAGTTTAAACAAAAAATATCAGAGATAAATTTTGGGTTTGGGCTTTGCATACATAAACTGAACACCAAGGGACAAAACAACAAAAAAAGGTGCAAAAAAAAAAACCAAACCCAAAACCAACAAATATTTACTTCAGTCAGATTTACTTTATATTTTGCTTTAGCATTCTCTTCCGACACAGGTGTTCCTTCATCTTCAATGAAATTCAGGAATCTGTAGAAAAAACACAAGTACTGCCAACTATAAAAATAATGTCAGGAGCTGAAGCTCTTTGGTCACTTTGCTTCTGTTGATACTGCCTCTTTATTATTCTTCTTTCACTGAACTTAAAACTCATTGAGACCAGATCAGAAACTAATTTTTGTATTAGTACGCTCTTGTATTGGTTTGAGGTGAAGCATGTATATCCTACAGCATTCTGAGCAATGCTTGCTGCATGGCAGAAGTTGGCATTGCCAGTATTTGTGAGGCTTATGGGATGTTATGTAGTTTGTAACATTCCTTGTCCCAGGGTGGGGTGCTGGGCTGCTTCTTTCTGGTTTTGATTTTAGTGTGGAAGCTTGACATGGGTACCTGAACAAATTTGATTGGTCATTTTCATTTTGTTTTTCCTGTCTCTTTTGGTGTCCTGATATCCCTGCAACAGAGTAATAAATCATTGTATAACTCAATTAAAACTCTACCCCCCTTTCTGTTATTCCCTGTCAGTGGGGGTGAAGGAAGATTACATTAACCCCTTACAATTCCCTAACACCAATTGCTGATTTTTGTGCTAAAATAATATTCTACTTGCTGAAAGATCTAGGAAATGTTTCCAGAAACAACCTACACTTGTAGCTGAATAGAAAGATCACAGGATCACAGTATGTTAGGGGTTGGAAGGGACCCAACACCCCCTGCCAGAGCAGGACCATACAATCTAGTTTAGATCACAGAGGAATGCACCCAGATGGGCCTTGAAAGTCTCCAGAGAAGGAGACTCCACAACCTCCCTGAGAAGCCCATTCCAGTACTCTGTGATCCTTACAGTAAAGAAGTTCCCCCTTGTGTTGAGGTGAAACCTCTTGTGCTACAACTTAAATCCATTGTTCCTTGTCCTATCTCAGGGAGCAAACAAGAAGAGCCTGCTCCCTGCTCCTGACAACCAGCCCTCAGATATTTACAAACACTTACTAAATCCCCTCTCAGTCCCAGGTCTCTCAGCCTCTCCTCTTAAGGCAGTGCTCCAGTCCCCTAATTATCCTCGTAGCCCTCTATTGGACTCTCTCGAGCAGATCCCTGTTCCTCTTAAATTGGGGAGCCCAAAACTGAATGCATTACTGAAGATGGAGTCTCACCAGGGCAGAGTAGATCTTTAAAAGTTGTTTAGCAATAACTAAAAAACAATTCATCAAGAACTCCAGAACATATTTGAGTCTATTGATTTCATTAGTAAATTACGTTTTAAATAAATAAATTGTATGTCCCTTTCAGGATCTGAACAATCAATAATTTATGCTTATTTATATCCTGTTCTTTATTTGGAGTAAAATCATTAATCACAATAATGATATTTCTCTTCTGTAAGCTCAGTCTCCATAAGAGAAGTCACAGATCAAATCATTGATCTTCTACACTGCAGCACTTTGTAGAAAGAGTGTATTGTCCTAATCCTCTTTATGAATCCTTCACCATTTCAAATAGAGGACAGAGAGTCAATGTCATTGCTGCCTTGATTTTTTGACATAAGGGCAACCAGATATCATTTAATCTGTTGATATCTTAAACTTTTGAAGATTCCTACAGCTACTGAAGGTTATGACAAGGTCTCAGAAAAAGCATACCATATATTTATGCCCTGAAATTATGTTAGATTGGTATATAAATTTCTGACATAAGACTTCTATAATTGAGATAATATACTTTTCAAAAAGGCATCCATAGGCTTTTCCTCCTTTGCTGCTTAACTACCTAAAGTTTTGTTTCAAACATTACAAGAAAATACAGGTTCTTGAACAGTATGGTGTGTTGTTGAAGCATTGTTGTGTATGTCAATTACAATCAGGTCAGCCGGTTATCAAACTGATCTGTGAACTACAATGGAAACTGCTCAGTCTGATTATGTTTGTGTCTTGTGCTGTTAAAAATACCTATTACAGAATGGCATTTGAGTTTTCACTCATGTTAAGGCTACAGAGTATAGGGAAACTTTCTCTGGAATCATCTGTATGCATACATTTGTAAGCAGCCCATTATTTTATGATCCACATTTTGCCTAATTATGCACATACACTGCCATGGCTGTGTTTAGGGTTTCAAGGCAGAAAATGTAGCTCTTTATTGCCTAGTCCACCTATATAACCTTGTACAAAACAGGTACAAACCATTTCCAAAACACGGCTTACAGCTAACCTTGTTCCTAAGAAATGGTAAGATATGCAGCATTGCAGTATCCAGCATTACTTTCTCTGTGCTGGAGATCTACAGTTTCAAAGTCAGCATTACACTCAATGGCAACAGCAAAAAACAGGATGGAAGAGAAGGCTCACTGTGTTTATCCAGATTATAATGTTAATTAGAATTCCAAAGTATGCATTTACATTGATTAGTTTTACATATATATCTTACAGGCAATGATTTTTTTTTTTTTTTTTTTTTTTGAGAGTTAAAAACCCTACTTGAAAAAANTTGAGTAGAGTTAAAGCACCTACTGACAAAAGAATACTTCAAAAGATGGTAAAGTTGGGCAATAAAGAATTATTTTTCTGGAACAAGAGAAAAATGTGAACATGTCAAAGGCAGCAGGAAGAGGCATGAGAGATACATGAAGAGAAAACAGAAGAGTGATGGCAGCTAGAAAGGAGCGGGAAGCAAATCTGGATCAGAACGAGAGAGAGGAGTGGGAAGAGCTAGTACAGTAGTTTCTCTCAGCATTAAGATCATGAAGGTGAAAGAAGTATAGACTTGCACATTTTCTTACTTCCAATCTGAAGCCTCCTTTTTCCCCAGTGGCTCTAGGAACACCATGAACTTAAAAGCCAGGCCCAGAATTGCTCAGGCATTAAGAACATGTAAAAGTGGTGTACTGTTCCATAGTGGCAACCCTACAAAAAAAGAAAGAACCAAAAAACCAACCACTTGCTATAGTGGTTCTGCTGATTGAGCCAGTATACCAAATCAAAACAAATCCTTTAGTCTGGTTTAGAAAGAAAAAGAAAAAAAAAAAAAAAGCCAAACAAACAACCAAACCATAACCTGAATCTATAGATTTAAGTGTCTTTTGTTTCCTAACATTCTCTTCAAGTTAAGAGTTACATTTTCTTGGTAAGGTAACTCACAATAACATGATGCAACACAGTTTTCTCCTTGAATGCTACTCTAACATTTCAAATTCCCTCTTCAGCTCTAGGTACAGTGATGTGACAGCATCCTGACCACCTTTTTTTTTGCATTTTTGAGTATCATCAAAATAACACCTCTGTTCGCTGCTGATTTAAACATCTTAATATGTCAAATCCTTAAGTGAAGCATGCTGCATGCCACATAATTATACTGATGATTCCGTTGTCATAGTTTGAAGCTACGAGCAATGCAGGACTGGACAACAGAGGTGACTCTCACTCCTTTTAGAGAGCAAGAATGAAAACACTGCACATTGACTGGAAGCTTAAAGAGAGATTCTGTTTACTGCTGCACATATGCAAAAGGCAATCAGGTAGAATGAATATATCCACAAGCTAAGTCAAGTGCGTCAGACTAAATCCATCTATAATCCTTCACCTCATCCTTGGCATGCCTGAGAGTAGGCCATTATGCTCCCCCCACCCCCTTCCATCTTAGGCCTACAAGGCCTCAGTAGGCCACATGACACAGCTCAAAATTTTCTGCCAACTAGTAGCCATCTGCCCCACACAAACCATGAGATAAGAAGGAACATGCACTCTGCCCAGCAAAAAGAAGTGAAGGGAGACAGAGAGGGGAAGAGCGATATTGCTCTGGCATAATGAGCTGTGGTACCAGAAAATGGAATGGAATAACAACATTGTAACATCCTTGGACAACCAGAACCATCCCCTGGGACAGGTCTTGGTCCCTGTAGATTTCTTAGGGGAACCTAAGACTCCTCAAACTACTACACAGGCAAAAGAGAAGTGTCTTATTTTCCCTCCAAAGTTTCCCTTGCATTTGGATGATTTGGTGTCTGTTCAAATGATGTACAAAATGAACGATTATAAAGACCTGTGCTCTGAGGTTCTTCAAAGTGTGATAAAATGTCCCTGCCTTTATGATAATTTCCTTGTGAAAAATCATGAGTTTCCAGTAAATCTTTTATATATGGCTTTTCTCTTCCTACAAATTACATATGAATCTAAATTTTCATTTTTCCCTTTGCTATTGACATCTTCAGTTTTCTTTTATGATGTGATTTTATTTTACAGATACAGAACATCTCTAAAGCCAACTGTAGAATTGTTAGAAAGTATGCTGATTCCATCAACCTGGAAGCTCAAAGTAGTGGTGGATATTCCTTCCCTTTTTTACTTTCCCCAGAAGATTACCAGTTTATTCAACAGTTGACAAGTTTGCGGTAAGAGCAGATATACAATCAGCTGAATCTATCATTCTGTCACCAGCACAGGAACTGCTACAAACTAAAGACTGTGGGAAGATTATAATCAGATGACTTGCTTGGACACCAACAAATATCTCACTGCACTAGAGGAGCGTAACTTGATTTGCTCTTCGGTAGGCATGCAAAAGGATTGTAGTAACTAGGCTAGCAATTTATTCTTCTGCAGATGACTGTCTGTCCTCACGAACCACAATGCACAAACCAGTACCGAATACACTTTGCTCTTCAAGCACTGAAAGAGTTCTCAGTACATGTATGGCAATCTCACATCATGCTCTCAGTCTTCATCCTAGTCTCAGAAAGAAAGGTAAGATCTGCAAGCTGGGTTGCTGACTAAGCTTCACTTCTCAAACACCTTGTTATATTTGATGTTTCTAAAGACTGAGGTGAAGATTGTACTACATACTTGCAGATGTTTCTGCACGCCAGTTGCAGTTTATATGCCACAGATACATGAGCAACTCCTCTCAATATTATTAACACTTCTGTTTCAAACAGGACCTGAACCAAAACAAAACTGGTTGCTTCTGTGGCTAGCAACTTCATGTGAGCTCTTACAGTCCTTAGATTAGGTCATGTTAAGGGTCTCAAATTTGCAGGGTAAGAGTTACAAAGGAAAATCAGGAAAACAGGAGATGGATAAAATAAAACAGGAAAACAACAACATGACAAAGAAAACCTGTTGGTAAGGATCACTAGCAAATTTCTTGTCACAATCTTGAAGGTATCAACAATCTTGAAGGTATTAACATGTTGCAAAAACACACAGCCATGGTATATTATATATATCTGTACTTTGGAGATAAGAAAATAGAGTTATAAATATTATTCCTCTCCAATCTCCCCCCCGCCCCATATTTTTGTAGTTACAGAAACATCTGTAGAACACAAATTGACAAAACTTTCTCAGTAATACATATATCACAACTAATATTCACAATGCCTGTGTTACACAGTGCCTGTCTTACAATTGGCGGGTTTGCTCTATTAAAAAGTATCAGTAAGGCTATCGGTTATTTATTGTAACAAGTTTGTCAGCTGTTTATCCTTCCACTTTTTTTGATGTTGGGTATATTAGCCTCATGTTCCCTGCAGTCCTTTCTATGAACTAGTAAACACACTCGTTCCATCAGATGTTGAGCAGCCACAACAAAGTCACATATTAATTTTACAATACCTTACTCACGCAAATATCTGAATTAACTGGAGGAAAAAAGCTATGCATAATTGCTACTTATGATATCCCTCCTCACTTGCTTTCTACAGACAGGAGCTCCTCCTACATCTTCTCTATTATTTAAGAGTGCACAGTATTTGTTTCACAACCAGCACTGTAGCTGCAGAGTCCATTGCTTTGCTAGAGCAGCCACACGCAGGCCTGGCTATCCTCTGCTTTGCCCTGCCAGCTTACAAGACACTGATCAGGTAATGTCCATAGTAAAACCACTGTTTTTACACATATTGACTCAGAAGCAGCCTGTCCTCAAACACCCTCCCCATTACTATTACTCTCCTATCACTAAATTTACTGGCACAATTTAACCAGAACAGCTTCCCCTGCCTTTATTGGAAACAGTAGAATAGTGCTGTTAGTAAGCTGTCTATCAGCTAGAGAGGCAGAAAGTAACCCTTGTTATTAATTTTATTCACTGGTACTCTAGCAGGTATCTCTTGCATGATTGTAGGGCCACTACATGGACAAGCTCACAATCCCATTAGATATAGCAGTGGTTAAACATACACAGGGAATAGATGAAAGAAAGAAAGAAAAAGAAAGAAAGAAAGAAAGAGAGAGAGAGAGAAAGAAAAAGAAAGAAAGACAGAAAGACAGGAAGAAAGAAAGACAGGAAGAAAGAAAGAAAGAAAAAGAAAGAAAGAAAGAAAGAAAGAAAGAAAGAAAGAAAGAAAGAAAGAAAGAAAGAAAGAAAGAAGGAAGGAAGGAAGGGACAGGTTAGTTTAAGTGGATCTTAAACTTGCAGCATGCTCCACATGCGGAGATTTCTCCCCTTCTAAAGTCACATCATGGCTATGATTCCACAAATGTGTGTCTCTAACAGATACAGTTTGACAAAATTATTTAACTAGTTCTGAGAGTATTTTTTAAAATGGCTTTAGAGAATTTCAGGGGAAACTTTCTTTTTCTCAAGGTCCATTGTGACAGGAATGCAGTATGTTCCAACATAAACCATGTGGTTACATAACAAAAATGGACAACAGACTGCAAAATTTGTCACTTGTGTAGTCGATCAAGCTGTAAAAGAGATGTTGCAAAATGTATAAAAGCCAATCACAATTTCTCTTTCATGGCTCTTAATCCATGTTCATTGCTACAGGCCCCTTTTCCAGTAATGGAGAGTTCTAGAAATGAGCAGATTCTCTGAATTCAAGAGTAATTAAGATACTGGGACTACTACCACTAGTTGTAGAGCAGTAATAATACAAGGACTGTACACAAACCCTACATTTCTATGCTGTTTCACTTGTTCCCAAATAAAAACTGTTGGCAGTGTGTGTTTGTTTAAGTTTTGAAATAGATCATAATTTGTTTCCTTTCTAACACAAAAGCTTCCCTAGAAAGCAAAACCATTTATTATAATTGACTCTGCCTTGAAATCATCATGGGGTTTGTTTGTTGGCTAAAAACATTTCAACAATGCTTGTGATTACAGAGTTAACTGACAGCATGGATCTTGGAGCTTTTACTCCAGGGAAATAATTTTTTAAAGCCAAACTCCATACTCCTATCATCCAAGGCCAAATTCTTTTTAGTGCAATTTGTCACTTTCTCCAATAGACCTGTTCAAGTTGGCCCAAAATTGCAGCTGAAAAGCAAAACTTCATGGTGCACACAGTAGTTTTCTGATATTAACAGTAATGCTACTCACATGGAGAATAAACATGTACTGATGAGTACAGATGCAGAGGAAAAAAAGACCAAACCAACACATAACCCAAACCCCTCACCTTACTGAATCAGATCTAACAAATGGACTGATCACTTCTAATTGGCTCTGTTGCGTGTAACAAACAATGCAACTGTGCAATATTGCTCTGTAATGGCCATTTATATTCTGTCATGTTGAAATACTCTGCTGCAAAAAGGATTCTAAACCAGCAAAGCCTGGTCTCACAAGTCAGCTCTTGTCAGGCTTTGTTAGCATCAGGGAAATCTAAGAAGGACTGACACCTTTAGATGATAATGAGAATTAGGATCAAAGTAATCCTTCCACGATCTGGCACTGTATTACACTTGGAGGTACACTGACCCTTTTAAATTTGTTTACTGTTTTGACCTTTTACATTAAGCTTGCACTATTTTCTTTTCTTGTGGATGGTAACACATAGATGAGATTGCAAACTAAGTGTAAACTGGTCAAAGATTCATTAAGAACAAGACAAATAGCATATCAAGTTAAAAGTACTATACTGCTAACCGTTTTAAATGATTGCTTTGATAGATTGAATCTTGGACTACAAAAGCAAGACTTAATAGAACAACTACACTAAGAAGCCAGAACAAGTTGGGATGTGTATAGCTGATACTTCAGTATATGAGACATTTCACAGCAATATAATGCATTAATATCCAGTGTATACAATGACACATTAAAGCTATAACAACATGTGAAATAAAAAGGTAAAGTACAAGGGACTTTTAAAAGGAGTCAATACAGATGAAGACTTCAGAGGAAATGAGAAGCTAGGTATCAGAGTTAGTATCCTGCAGTCAATATGCATACACAGAAGCAGTCAGAAATCACAGATTAGAGCTCCTTACAATTAATTTGGGAACCTAGAAGCAAGAGTATAGGGTCTAAAAAGGATCCCATGATTTGATGCAAATCAGTGTAGCTACTACTGAATGGGAGATTATCTTTATTCCCAGAGTTGTCTTAAAAAAATTAAATAGCAAGGCTCTGACAGACCTAGTAAGGGATATTCCCAGCAGATGAAACAGCCTTCCAAAGATAAAATCAGTCTAAATTTGAGAATTTATAATAGAAATAAGGTCATGGTGTTATGATTTATGCCAAATTAATATTGATATTGATGTGCAGGTGAAAATGATTTTAAAACTATGAAAATTATTTATTAATATTAAATCTCAATAGAAAATTTATTTGCAAGGTTCAAACGCATGGTTGGGTATTTACACACAGGGAAAACAGGCAATTTAAACAATTAAGAAATCTAACAAAATTAATTAGAAAGAGAGGTCAATATGCCACTTGCCCTCTAGGGGGATTCAAGAGGCTCCTTTCTACTAGAGCCAAAAGCGCAATACAGAATTTAATTACAGAAGCAAATCACTACTTTAATTACAAAGAGGCTTTTAAGAATATTTCTCACAAGCTAGTATCTCCAGATTTCTGGGGTTGAGTTATAGTATCAGACAGTACTCAAAGCACATGGAGGGGTTGCTGTCAGTAGTTGGTTGCCATTAGGGAGTTTAGAGTTTCTCCCAGGCTCTAGCAGGGATGCTAGCACAGTCTCTGACCTGGTCTTGACTCCTTCCAGGATGGACAGTGTGCAGGTAGACGTGATGTCTGGCTGGTGGCTTTTTCTTGCCTACAGCATGGAGGCACTTAATGCCTTTCCCCGGTAAACGTGAGGCATGGCAAAGTTTCCAGGTGTACAGCTGTGCATCAAAGCTTGTAACACAGCAAAGATGGCTTGGAGCATGAGGCAGAGCACAAAGTGACAGGATGGAGAGCTGTGAGGCAAAAGCAGAGAGCATAAGGCAAAATCACATTGTTTGCAACTTAGGTCTATTTATTATTTGCCCTAGTGTAATGGCTCCTTTGGTGACAGAGATTCACCAATCAGAACGGCACTTTGGCAAAACTGACCGTATTAGGTGAAGCCAGGGCTTGCTTTACCCTTATTTGGGAAGACAAAGGCCATGCATAAACAAGTGTATACATTTGTTTACCACTGTAAAGCAGAACAAATCTGGGCAAGTCTTGGACTCTCAGACTGGGTGTCTTCTCTCCCACTCTCTGCTTCCCCGCCCCCTCCCNATTGGCATTTGACAACACATGGACATCCACCTATTTAAAACTGCCTCTGCTTTGAGTGTGGGACAAGTCCAAGTGAAATCAAAAGGGTCTTCCTGTCTAAATCATTCTACATATCATCCATTTTTGCCTTGCTCAACACTGCAAAGAAAACAGGGCATCAGA
Source organism: Psilopogon haemacephalus (assembly GCA_013396835.1). Classification (NCBI taxonomy): domain Eukaryota; kingdom Metazoa; phylum Chordata; class Aves; order Piciformes; family Megalaimidae; genus Psilopogon; species Psilopogon haemacephalus. The sequence goes on from VWZI01022068.1 coordinate 15,739, forward strand.
ACTCTTCCCTTCTGACACATCTGAACTAAGCTAGGTACATTTGCCCCCAATACTGGTTTCAAATGTTGAGTTACTTTAGATTTTTTTCATGAACTTTCCCATTTCCCTTCCAAAAATCAAAATGTGGTAAAGCAGGAATTGTTGTGTGAAATTTTGATAGACAACTTGGAAAATGTGTCTTCACAATATTTAAATCCTGAGAGTTTCCAATATGAAAAGTGATGGAAACAGCACTTCATAATGAAATGGACAGGAATGAATTCCAAGGACTTTTCATTCATGAAGTGATGATTATAGTATGGCCTAGACATCTGTCAAGTTCAGCAAATTTCCATCTAATTGCTCTTATTTCCATCAATGCAACTTGTCCTCATGACTTTGTGCAGGAATCATTGTCTGGACACAAACAGGCTTAAAATAGGGTCATATTGCTTTCCCCACTGCTAATACAACCTCAAAAGAGCACTGTGCTTTGTCTGTGCTGAGCTGTATTTTCCTTCAGAAAAATTATGCTCTCTAGCATTTTTCTGTCATTGGCTTCTTTGGTTACTGATGTGGTGAGTGCCAGCATACCCTCATGATCATGAGCACATTTCTACAAGCAGCCTGGCTATTTAGACATAGCCTAAAGGCACAACCATGCCATAGTGACAAGACTTTGCATTCGAGCAGTCATGCTGAACAGCATGATGTTGGAATTGCCTGTGGCTGAGATACTTTTTTGGACTTGAAACATGAAATCCTGCTCAGAGGGAGAGTTTGTAGGGTTAAGTGCAGTGCTGTCCTATCATGGTTACCATGCTTCCTGAACTGAAGCAAGCAGTGTCATGTGCTCCTGTGTGCTGACACATATATACATGTTTAGATTGTTTTGGTTGGAAAAGATTTCTAAGATCAAGTCCAACCTTTCGCTTAACACCACCACCATCATGTAAACCATGGACTGAAGTACCATGTCCACATGGTTTTCTTAATGCCTCCAAGGATAGTGACCTCACCATCTCCTTGAGAAGCTTATTACAAAGCCTGACCAGTCTTTTGGTAAAGATTTTTTTCCTAATATCCAATCTAAATCTGCCCTGGTGCAACCTGAGGCCATTTCCTTTCATGCTATCATTTGATATTAGGCAGAAGAGACCAACACCAACCTCACTACAACCTTCACAGTAATTGTAGAGAGCAATAAGGTCTTCCCTCAGCCTTCTCTAGACTAAACAATCCAAGTTCCCTCAGGTGCTTCTCAAAAGACTTGTTCTCCAGACCCTTCTACATCTTTGTTGCTCTGCTACAGACATGCTCCACCAACTCAGTGTTTTTCTTGTATTGGGAATCCCAAAATTGAACATAGTATTCAAGGTGTGGCCTCACCAGTGCAAATACAGGGGAATGACCTCTTCCCTACTCCTGCTGGCCATACGTTCCTGACACAAACTGTGAGGATGCTGGCCTTCTCAGCCACCTGAACACACTGCTGAATCACATTTAGCTGTCTGTCCACTAGCACACCCAGGTCTTTTTCTGACAGGCAGCTTTCCAGCCTCTTTTCTCTAAAGCACTGCTTGTGGTTGTTGTAACTGAAGTATACATTATACAACTGATGTAGCCTATCAGTCCAGATTGTCCAGGTCCCTCTGCATAGCCTTCCTACCATCAAGCAGATCAACACTTCCTGCCAGTTCAGTGTCATCTGCAGACTTACTGAGGGTGCACTCAATACCCTCATCCAGATCATTGATAAAGATGTTTAATAAAATTGGCCCCTCAGTAATACCACTTATGAACAGTCACCAACTAGATTTAACTCTCTTCACCACCACTCTTTGGACCGAGCCATCTAGCTATTTTTTTTACCCAGCGAAGTGTCCACCCATCCAAGCCATGAGCAGGCTGTTTCTGCAGGAGGATACTATGGAAGGCAATGTCAAACGCCTTACTAAAGTTCAGGTAAACAACATCCACAGCCTTTCCCTCATCCACTAAACAGAGCATCTTGCAAAAGGAGAGCATGTTTGTGAAGCAGGTCCTGCCTTTCATGAAACCATGCTGACTGAGCCTGATCACCTGGTTGCCCTGTACAATGGGACTCAAAATGATCTGCTCCATGACCTTCTCCAGTACCAAAGCCGGATGGACAGGTCTGTAGCTCTGTGAATCCTTGTTCCAGGCCTTCTTTTAGATGAGCATCATATTTGCAAATCTCTAGTTAATGGAGACCTCCTTGATGAAGGGTAGGGGCACACACACACATCCAGATCAAACTCCTGAAACCAGTCCAAGGCTTCTTTTGCAGTTCTTTAGTACACACTGTAAAAGCACTATAAGACACTTAAAAAAAAATAAAATCAATATATTATCCTTTAACATATAAATGTAAATCAATCATAGCAAAGCATAACACAAGATGGACATGGAACTGTTGGAGTGAGTCCAGAGGGCCATGAAGATGCTGAGAGGGCTGCAACAGCTCTGATATTAGGACAGGCTACGAGAGCTGGGGCTCTGCAGGCTGGAGAACAGAAGGCTTCAAGGAGACCTTATAGTAACGTTCCAGTATCTGAAGGGAGCTGTGTTGGTTTGAGCTAATTGGAGAATTTGTGTGAGAAATTAGACTGCTGCCTGAGAGTGAGAAATTAAACACTGTGTCCCTTCACCCAGTTTTGACTGAGAGAGAAGCAGGTTGTTTTGAGAATGTTCCCAAAACATCCAGATAAGCCAGTGTGCTTGCGCAGTTCAGTCGGCTCTGGGTCGAGCAGGCTTCACCAGCTTCTTTCCTTTGTCTCTCTGCCTTTGAACTAATTCAGAGTAAAATTACTAAAACCATTCATTCCTTCCTGCCACTAATCTTTCTGACCGATCTTCAGCTTATCTGCAGCATCATCAAGTGGTGAGATAAAGCTGGGGGGAGGAGGGAGTGGTGGTACAGGTGGGTTTGGTTTCCCTCTCCTGGGGATTTTGGTCTCCAGGAGGGGTGTGGTGTCTGTATTTCTATTTTACTGTATATTTCTGTAAATATCTGTTATATCTTGTAAATATTTGCTTGTATATTTGCATTGCTGTAAATATAAAGCTTCATTTATTAACTTCCAGTGTGTTTTTCTGAGTTTTAGCCGGGGTTCTAAAAGGTGGGGGGGGCAGGTCACTGGAAACCCACTACAGGAGCCTACAGGAAGGCTGGGGAGAGACTATTTACAAGGTCTTGCAATGACAGGATGAGGGGTAATGTGTTTAAACTGGCAGAGTGGAGATTTAAATTAGACGTTAGGAAGAAGTTCTTTACAGTGGGGGTGATGAAACACTGGAATGGATTGCCCAGGGAGATTGTGGCTGTTCCCCTCCTGGAGGTGTTCAAGGCCGGATTGCATGAGGCCTTGAGCAACCTGTTATAGTGGGAGGTATCCCTGACTATGATGGGGGGATTGGAACTAGATGATCTTTGAGATCTCTTCCAGCCTAAACCATTCCATGATTCTATGATTCTAAAATATCAGACTGTATGATAGGCAGTGATAAGCAATGAAAATATTATGAAAGAATGAACTGTTTTTTTAAAAAAATGACTGTCAGGAAAAGGCTATTGCAACAGGCAAGTGAATCAAATTCCTTCAAATTAAGTGCTATAACTACATTGATACCAACACTCCTCTAACCAGTAAGTAAGGATTCACATTACACAGATAGACAACTTCAATGTAGATCACAGTCATCCTAGGTTCACAAAGTTACAAGATAGAAAAATACAGTTTAGCAGGAGATGAATGCAGACAGAAGGAAAGAAAGAAAAAAATAAAAGAAAAAAAATAAAAAAGAGATCTGATCAGAGTGAATATGACAGAACACAATAAGATGTGCAGAAGTGTTTTTAAAAGAGGAAGCTCTCTAAGAGTTGCACAATCTGTGTGTTCCATTACAACCAATCAATGACAGAATCACTTCACTCACTTTTGCAACGTCAGTAGCAGTTTTGATGGAATGCAAGCAAATAGAATGACAAAAACAAATGGCAGAATAGCCATGTTTAAGTTAAAAATGAGCACTGTGGAAATGTAATTTTTTCTCCTCAATGTGCACTCAAAATATATATTGTCATAGCATTCTCTCAATATCCTTTAAAGTCTGTTTTAAAACTTAATGAGGATGTTAAACTCTTCTTGTATGTTCTTTGTATCTTTATTTCAAAAGAGAATGTCAAAGCCATAACCCCAAGTCACTAATAAAAGGGCACACTCATAGCTAATTAAAAAAAAAAAAAGGGGGGGGGGAAATTTAT
>VWZI01022068.1:20614-80616 GCA_013396835.1 Psilopogon haemacephalus
CCAAAAAACAAAAAAAAAGGGAACCAAAAAAAAAAAAAAAAAAAAAAAAAAGGGGGGGGGGGAATATTATTTATGCTGTATCCAAACAGTTGCACCACTTATAAACATAAAAAAAACCCCCAACTATGAATGCATATTTTCACTTGATCCAAAACTGGCTTATTTTTGCCACCTAATCAAATACTACTTTTTTTGCTTTTAGTCTATGTGAAACATCTAACATAGCATGCATGCCACCTTACTTCAAAAAGGTTTGAAAAAAAACCACACTAAGTTAGATCAAACATCACTATCTAAGGATTGAAAACATTACCAGTGCATCTACTGAAGCAAAGAGGGAGAGAATAATAATGAAGAATGTTAAAGCATTTTAAAAGCCCCCAAAATTTTCTTACCATTAATGGATACAAGAAAAAAAAATGTACAAATGGATCCAAATCTTCCTCAATTATAACAGCATGGGTTGAGTGTACTTCAGTTAATACCTTTTGTGTGACACTCTGTTTAGTCCTGCTGTGCTGAGAATCTGCAGCTACTCTGGGAAACTGCAGCTTAAGGTATGAGAAATGGCAGGATTGGGGAACAGATTTTATTTTTCCTTCAGATGGCTTGTTTCTGGTTGGGAGCGGCTATTTAGAATGAAGCACCAATAATACTTCACACTACTGTCTGATCCCAGTTCAGTATCTATTTAGAGGTGAATATCAAGAAAAAGAGAGTTGTCTATAGCCAACAGCAAAATGCAACTCCCCTCAGATGAGTATATAAACCTGATAAGAATATCAAATAACAAATATATTTGTTTATTATATTGATTTTACACTGACAAAAGACTAGTAAAGAAAACCCTTCAAACAATGCTATTTTCCATAACTGTGTCATGTGCGCTCTGATCTATGACACTTCCAACACTGTACTGTGATTATTTCAGTACATCCCCAACCATGTGTGAGGTCAAGCAATAAGAGTGTGATTTTATTTGTAATTAGAAAACAGTATTGTTCATTGTGATGTCAGGGTTATGTCATTACATCAGGAGCAGATCCTCAATTGATTTTGATTTGGATTCTTTTCAAATGCACCTGAAGGGAGGCCTTCTCTTAGAATAGCTGTACTTTTAATGTTCTAAACACTGCTTGTATTTTGTCAACAAGGGCAAATTTCCTTTAATGAAAGAGCTAATTACTTCTGCTTCAGATCTCCAAATTCCCTCAAGGTTGCATTATAATGAGATTCAAAAAACTTGCAACAACTAAGTTGAAAGCACATTTGGCATTTTAAAATATGCATTCAGATAAAGTTGATAAGTCTGCTGATATGCTGCTATCTATCATTCTATATGATACTTTGGCATGTTGCACTTTACATAAAATCTGCCATCAGACATGCTGCACCTTTTAGGAGCAAAAAAGAATTGCATTCACCAACGATTAACAATATAAGAATGTGGAGAAGAAAAGAAAGATAGCACTCAAGAAGGCAAATGAAAATTCTGAAGATGCAAGGACTAATGACTTTCATCTTACATGGATTGAAACCTCATCTGTCATGCTATTGGAGCAGCATGACAGAATTAGGTTCAAAAGAGGTAAAAAACTACAAGAATTCTTACAGAAGCATTGAGGCTATTCTGATTGTATGAATATGTAATTCTCTGTTGAAAGCAGTCTTTGTGGCAATGGCATCTCTATATTCAGAAGGATTGCATTGCCATTCATATCACACATTGTTTTATGAGATTTTGTTCTCATTAGCTTTGTGCAAACAAGTGAACTAAGAATAGGATTTAGTATCCTCACTCTTTCTTGAGCATTGTTTACCAGATCCCTCACTAACTCCCAATCAGTTCTGCCTCTGCAGTTTTATTGAAGGCAATGGGTTTCCACAGGTTTGTCATATACTATAATTAGAAAGCAGATTCAGTTCAATGAGACTTTATTGGCTTGACAAGTCATACAGGGCTTATAAGTGTGTAATAGAGAGAGAACATTGTCAGCTCCGTCAAAAATAAAGTAACATCCATCTAGGAGAAACTGACTTTTTGAGTCTAAGCTTTCAGTCTGTGCTGTCTGTCAGCATCTTCAAAGGACGAGAATTGGACATCTTTCCTTAGCAGGTTTGTGAGTGTTTAGCATGCTTCACATTTATTTCTCATGCTCAAGGTCTCATCTAAGAGAACTGCAATATTCCTTAAGCACTATTTTTTGTTTTAATGCAGTGTATATTCTATTCTCTGTCACTCTTTTGTTAGTTTGTAATAAGCGTTTTGAGTAGTGATAACATATACACACACAAAAAAAAATCCTGTTGGTCTGTATCTTTGTATTTTGGCTAGCAAAGCAGATCATCTCAGCAACCTTCCTGAATGTTTGCTGTTGCACTCCAGTACTTTCGTCATGTTAATGAGAAGCCTAGGGCTCTCAGAAGGAAAATTAACATCTCAGTATGTTGCAGTAGGGATTTTCTAAGAGTAGAGTGCTTTTCAATACCAGGTACCTCTTTCAAATGAAAGATGGATGTGCATATGTGAAAGATACTATGCTGTGTAAAATCTAGTCCTTCAACTATGAGGCTTTCAGGGAAATGACTGTAGCTGACTAAACACCGGTCTCCACTCTCCAAGTTCCAAAGTCAGTTTTTTACCCCCCATTTTACACAAGGATTTTGGGAATTTTTAAAGACTACTAAAATGATAATCCCTCCTTTTGCATAGTTCACTGTATTTATTACTATGGCAAGCAATTGTCATACTTCACAGACCTGTAATACATCCACTCACTAAGTACTTTAAGCATTCGGATTCTCAGCATTGATTTATTCACATCAACTAGACAGAAGCATGACATTTCTCATCAGACTCAGATCTAATTGAAGTCCTGCCTTTACTATTTATGTTGCCCTATATATTGTCATTTTTGGCTGACATAGATCCTTCAGGGAACAGGAATTTTTGAATTTTCTCCAGTTTCTTGATGAGACTTGACAATTGCATTGTCATCATTTTGCTCTCTTGCTATTGATTTTTGTCCCCCTCTACCAACCTTGCATAAGAAATAACCCTAGATTTAAGTAATTCTATTTCCATGTTAATTGAATCAGTTGGATGAAATATTACCTACATCATAATTATCTCATAGTGTCATAGATTATTACCTTCTAGTTCTGTCCATGTTGGCCCACTGAAGTCTTTTGACTCCTGGACAATCTAGTAGAAAGTTGTCTTCTAAGTCCTTCAAGCAATCCAACCACTTCTTTCCATAGGTACGTCTGACCTCATAATCAAATGATAGGACAATTATCCCCTTTCTCCTAGTTGTCTATTCAGACATCTCAGATGAACTCTCTTTTCACACACACACACACACACACACACACACACACACACACACACACGCACACCGATGTATTTATACTCTGGATGCTTGCTTTGGAGAAAGCAGGTTATGTCCATACCACAAATACCATGGACCTGCACCAAAATATAGGCCAAGAGACATTTACTAGTTTCCAGAGAGCTCTGAATTTCCTAGACTAGTACTCAGTTGCATTAAATCATTGCAATACTGTAGCCTTTGTTAATGGAGGAGGGGGGCACTGACTTTCAGATAGGTAAACTTCATTTTTAAAGGCAGGTAGAACTGGGATAGTTTCTTGTTCAGTGCTCATGAATTCAAATGAAGGTTTCAATAGTTACCTGTCCAAAACCCTAGAAGTGTCATTTTACTTGTTTATTTCTTTATGATATTGTTACTGCTTGTGTGTACTGAAAGAATTAGATGTTTTCATTTGTTTCTAGACTTCAGGCATTTCCACAGTAAAGTTAACCTCTCTCACCTCTTTATTCTTCTCTCCCTTCTCCCATATCTCCAAACCCCATATATCATCAAAATACAGAAGGAAAGGGAACAGGTATGTGGGGAGAGATTTAGAAGTCTGTCAAAACAGAAGTCAAAAAGGGAAAAGTTGAATAGATAGGTTATCCTTAAAGAAAAACAAACAAACAAACAAACAAAACCCGCAAAAAACACCTGTTCACCAATATTTAAAGAAAGAAATCACTCTTTCCATCAGGAATGTAGACATGAATCTCTTTAAAAATCAAAGTTATAGGCTACAAATTCTACAAATTCACCTCTGCAGAGATAATCATTAGGAAAAGGGGGTGGGAAGAAAAAAAAACAAAACAAAAAACCCCAAAAGATGACTCAATAACAGCATAACTCAAGAAAATATACCCAGAAAACCTCACCTTCTCTTTCTTTTCAGATATCCTGGCCCAGCCAGATGCCAGCTTACTCTGAAACCCAGAGCTATGGAACTCTTCTGCATCCCAGGCAGAAGATGACATCCAGCTTCTCTAATGGAAACAGACTGGTACATTTTTCCCATTTACACATCTGTTGCCATTTATCTCATCACAAGTACCTGAATAATGGAAAATATCAGCTCAGTTTGCCCCTTAGAGATGAAGAGGTTTTATAAAGTGCTCTATAAACAATTAGTTTCTCACTATTATTTCTCAGAAAATGTCAGCATTTTCTTCCAAATGAAATGGCACACAAGACTTTAAAAAAAGAAACATCACACTTGGTCAAAATTATAAAAGAAATTAACAAAGTTCTGGTGTTTCTTTCATGAAAAGACAGAAAGTTTATATTGTTCCTCTATGTCTTTACATATTTTTTTTTCTTACTTTAAAGGGAAGATGAGACACAGAAAACCCAAGAAAATATTTAACATGACAAGCACCGAAATTTGTCCTACAAATGACTTACAATTTCCTACTGTCTTCCCACTTAAGAACATGAATATGTTTTATAACTAAATATTATGTCCTCAAAATATAATTTCCTCCTTTTAGTAGTCAATTGCTTCTCTAAAGTAAAATATGCATAGCTACACCTGATTGTTGTCAAAAGTAGTACCAAATAAACCAACAGATTAAGATGCTTTACTAGACTTTTCTGCTGCAATTTAGAGAGCAAATATTATTAGCAACCTCCAGACTGTTAGATTTATAACTTGAATTCCCACGTTTCAGAGTAATTCAGACCTAGGATTTAAAATTTTGATCCGTGTAAAGTTTCTTATACATCAAAAGATGACCTGTTACACACTGATCCTGGAAATAATTATCCACATGCTAAATCTAGGATGCTTTTAAAAATCATTGCAATGACCCTTAGTGCATATATAACTAAGTGGGCATGTAGACCCTCGCAACTTCTATCAAACAATTTTTTTTTTTACTTACTTTTTTTCAGATTGCTGACCAAGAACAATAAGACAGACATCTGTGAAATTTAATAAACCATTGAGAAGAGCAAATGGTGTGATAATCAGTTTTGGCCTGCCTTTTTCTCCAACGTGTGGGAGAATATAATTTTTTAATTATTTTTTTTTAATTTCTAAAAGAAATGGTCATTATGGATAAAATGATGCACTAAGAAGTGCTTTTGACCATTTATTCACAAAAAGAATCCTCCAGGCACAATTACCTTCTACTTCAACAGGCCCCACCAAATTCAGTCAGTCTTTCCAAACATAGGGATCTCCTTGTCTAAAAATCATCACACACTTGAAGCCAGTGCAGGACCATTGGAAGTAAAATATTTCTGTCTTTTCTTGCAACTCTACAGAAAAATGCTTCAAATTTGGAGCAAAGACCCGAAAGTTTGGCATGGATCCTGAGATACATGGCAAGGAAGAGACCAGCTTGCAGTTTTCTGCCTTTGTGAGTATTTGGAAGCTCAGATCTGTCAGAAGGGAATGCCATCATAGGGAAGTATATGATGCTCTGTAGCACCAACACTGTAAGTGGCACAACTTATGCATCAGGAATGCAAACTAAAATATGTATTCTTCACAACATCTCTTAGATAACCTGGAATAGTGTTATAAAGAAATATGACAAAGAAAAATTAAGAAGGCAAAATTTCCCATAAGAAAGGGAAAATAAGATATATTGTTCCCCATTCACTAAGGGATATCATGGTGATGGGAAATACAACAGCAATGAAAAGCAAAAAAGGAAAAGAAGAGAACAAATACAAGAAGCAATACTTTCCCATTTTGCAAGGCGTTGGCTTTTTTATTCTTATTTGTAAAACAGGCCAACCTCATGAAATTCAATGAGACCAAGTGTAAGGTCCTGCACCTGGGTCGGTGCAACCCCAAGCACAAATACAGGCTGGGTGGGGAATGGCTGGACAGCAGCCTTGAGGAAAAGGACCTGGGGGTCTGGGTTGATGAAAAGCTCAACATGAGCCAGAAATGTGTGTGCACAGCCCAGACAGCAACAGTGTCCTGGGCTGCATCAAGAGAAGCATGGCCAGAAGGGCAAGGGAGGAGATTCTTCCCCCTTACTCTGCTCTTGTCAGACCTCACCTGGACTACTGCACTTCTGGAGCCCCCAACACAAGAGGGACATGGAACTGTTGGAGCAAGTCCAGAGCAGGGCCACAAAGATGCTGAGAGGGCTGCAGCACCTCTGTTATGAGAACAGGCTGAGAGAATTAGGGCTTTTCAGCCTGCAGAAGTGAAGTCTTCAAGGAGACCTTGTAGTAGCCTTCTAGTATCTGAAGGGAGCCTACAGGAAGGCTGGTGAGGGACTGTTTACAAGATCTTGTAATGACAGGATGAGGGGTAATGGGCTTAAACTGGCAGAGGGGAGATTTAAACTAGATGTTAGGAAGAAGTTCTTTACAGTGAGGGTGGTGGAATACTGGAACGGGTTGCCCGTGGAGTTTCATGACAAGGTAAAAAGTAACACTTCTATGAAAACTATTGTGAATGGCTTTGTAATGGTATCACTGTACTTAAATATCTATTCAAGTATCTTATAAACTTGTGCAAACAGCCTAAACATTACAATGACTAAAAGAGATCAGAACTGAATTCAAGTTATTGAAATGAAAATAATTTTCAAAGTATATGGTTTGGTAAAAGCAAGACACTCAAAGCCTTCTTGAGGACTTAAGTAAATCTTCCTTACAGTCTAAGCAGAACCACCCCCCAGCCCCCCCCTCCCTACACACACACCCCTAAAGTATTCTCCATTTTCAGCTTATTTACTTTGGAAGCGGTGAAAACTAATTCCCTTTCACCAAGAGGGTGGAGTCATATTCCCAATTTTTTCATGACCAATGCAAAATGGGGCTAAAGCACCTGGGCTCTCAAAAAACAGTCAATGATAGGTGCATGAGCACGGTCTAATTTAATGTGTGAATTTCAGCTCATACTTGTTCAACACAGTAGTTAATCGTATGGGAAAACTTCAGCTTGTAGGTAAGTTCTAGAGTCAATGGGTTACAAACACTTCTTTTATGTTAAACCAGTGTCTTGCTGAACTGCATTTACTTCAACATGATCTCTTTAATGCTTCACCTTGGCATGAGTGAGAGGAACCTTCACTTAAGTTTTGAGCAGCCACGGCCTTACTACATTGAAGGAGGAATTTACATATATATGTATTTGAGATACATATGCATCCCACATTGTTTTGGACAAGATACAATGTAGTTCTGCTTCTAAAGGCACAGATAATTTTATATCAAGATGTCAGCAGATTGACTTGGATGAGAAAAACATTGACAAAAGCATTTCAAAATCTAGGCTAAACTCACTAGGTTTGTTCCAATGACTTTGGCTTCATGCCTAGTGGATTAAATGAACACTGATAAAACATACATGTTGCTTCTTTACTGACCAGATTTTTCAAAGCATCTTTTAAGGTCTTTTAAGTTCTTGTAGACCTTCTACTAAATCTACCACCTAGACTTTGTCCTCTTGTTACAGCCAGGAGCCCACTATCTTCAGACTTGGCTGGCAGCCTGGCCACCTGCCTGCCTGCAGCCTGAAAGCCATCAGGCAACTCATGCTTGGCAGCTGCCTGTGCCTCATGCCAAAGCCTGTGAGGGATCTGCACACTACCAGCCACCTGGCACAGGAATCTCATCTGTCTGCCACTCTTTGCCCAAACCTAGTGAACTGCCACACATCAGAGTGGTGCTGTAAGATCTAGCTTCCCAGAGGCTCCTCTGTTGAAGATTGCCGAAGTCCTGCTCTTGCTTCAGCTTGCTCCTGAGGCCTAAACTGGAGCTGTACCAGCAAATGTTACTGCTTTACTTCAAGTAAAAGCCAGTGGCTTCTGAGCACTGTGGTGTGGCAGCCTATGTCTATTCCAAGCAGTTCTGCTGCCTGCACCTTGTCCTGCAGCAACAGCTGAGCTCTTCCTATCCATCTTTCCCTCCTCTTCATTTTCACCCTGCATGCAGGTTACAGTGGAACAATCCTCAGAAGTCTACGTGTAGTTACTCTTCTCAGCTCCTCTTTCAGAGATAAGGCAATGTCTCTTGCTGCTCACCTTGGACTGAAGTGGTAAAAACTTGCCCCTCCACCCATTGGTGTGTTTCTGCTGTTTTCTTCCCGTAGGCATGCCAGGTAATCCAGGGTGTTTAACCCATTCCTTTACATGGATTACTTATGGACTGTTTTGGGTACTTCATGCATGAAGGAAGGAATTTTGACCAAGCTTCCAAAGGGCTGACTGTTGTTGCAGAAGTGACAAAGCAATTTTAGAGTTTTAAACCTGTTCCTCTTGACTACTCATGGCACTGATATTATTCATTCTAATAAGCTGGACTTGTATTTAATGTTAAGCAGAAATAGAATTGGCATTTTGTTATAATGGAATCAACAGTTTGTAGTCATAGAATCATAGAATGCACTGGGTTGGAAGGGATCTCTAGAGGTCTTCTAGCTGGAATGATATCTTGTTTCCTAGTCAGTACAGGAAAATGGTACAATAATAACAATATACTACATTAATAACAATGGTGATTCCTCCTTTCTAAAGAGATGTTTATAACACTAGATTCCCTGCCACCTGGGTTTACCAGATTTACCTGTGGGTAATGCAGAATTAATTTGTCAAAAGAGGATCAGAGAGGTCAGCCATGAATTTAAAACAAATAAACAAGAAGAGGTTAAGTTGGAATAAAGAATTCTATAGGTGAAGGAAGAAAAGAAAAAAAAGGGAGGAATAATTGTGTAATTGTGGTAGTACAGTGCAAGATTGGATTTTTCCCAATTTAATATTTTTATTAATTTTGATATTCAGCACTCTTGCCACCCACCCAGTAATTTTTAATAGTAGGTTCTCTGGAATGGTCATGAAAACATTACACAGATTAGAACAGGGTCTAGAACACTTAAGATAAGAAATAGCTAGCAATAATATAACGAACATTAAACCATTAGAACTGGAAAAGACGTTCTTGCAGTCAATTATACCACTTGCCCACTAGAGGGACTCGAGAAGCTTACGGTGGAAGTCACTTGGATTCAATTACAGGAGGCTTTAAGTATTTACTCACAAAAATTACGTTTCTGGATTCCTGGGGCTACTTACAGTTTCCAGACAGTATCCAAACACTTGCAGGGAGTTCTGTCAATGTCTTGATGTTTCCAGGCTCTAACAAGGTGCTGGGAAAGGCAGATGATCTCTGATATGATCCTGGTTCCTCTTGGATGATCTGTGTCCCTTTCAGGACTTCCAGTCTTGGCAGAAGACTTGAAGGTGTGCGGTATTGGCACAGATATCTTGCAGATGTGCAGATGGCCACCATGTCATGCTGGCTAAACAAGCGTATCACATGAACACATTTAAGACTTCTGGTAAACTGACAAGGCAGTTTCCCAGTGTGCAAACCTAAAGTATCAGTGCTTGTTATTATATAGCAGAGCAAGCTTACAGCTTAGCAGGGCATGCAGGCTGCAAAGGCAGGGAGCAATGAGGCACGAGCTCATTGTGGCAGAGCAATGACAGAAACACATTAAGGCTGAGCACGTTTTATTTACCTGCTGATCTCTTTTTTGTAATGTAGACTAATAGCTCTTTGGCTACAGATCAGCCAATCAGAATGGTAGTTTGCCATGCTTAACCATATTAGGTAAAATCAGGGCTTGTTTTAACCTTTTTAGGGCAGAACACAAACAAGCGTATAAACACAGTATCCTCATGTATTTACAGGTTTGGAAGGAGAGAAGGAGACTCTATGGAATCAGGCCTTTTGTTTTCCTTTCCTGCAGTTGCTTCTTCCATCAGCAGAAAGAGGAATAGCAAAAAAACATGTCTGGGCAAGCCAGGACATGTTCAGTCCTATTTTGGCCTTCCATGACAATTTGTCCAGAGTACTTTTTTCTCTGTTTCTATAATTTCTTATGCTCTTGTGTTCTAAGCAAGGATCAGTTGGGATTCATCAGTTGTATAGAAACCATTGTAAACTCATTGCAGGCTTTTAGAATTCAAATTTTTGTTTATTGAGGACAATTTGGTCAGCATCAGCTGCTGAAGTTACAGACACCAGCACTAGCACAGAAATTACTTTATTTAGCTCCCAGTTTTAAGTTTCTATAGCAACTGGATCCTGTAACAGGAAGCTGCTACTAGAGATTGTAAATACTGTGTGTTTGGGCCACTTGTCTCTTCTTTGATTCTTTCTAAGTTCAAATCCTCTCTTTTCCTTTCCAAGGTCTTTCTTTGGTATAAACCTATTTACAGAATCATAGACTGGTCAGGGCTAGAAGAGACCTCAAGGATCATCTAGTTTCAACAACCCTGCCATTGGTGGGGACATATCACACTAGATAAGGTTGCTCAAAGCCCCATCCAGCCTGGCCTTAAAAACATCCAGGGTGAGGCTTCCACCACCTCCGTGGGCAACCTATTCCAGTGTCTTGCCATTCTCATGGTGAAGAACTTCTTCCTAACATCCAATATGAATCTACCCACTTCTAATTTTGCTTCATTCCCCCTAGCCCTATCACTACCTGACACCCTAAAATGTCCCTCACCAGCTTTCTTGTAGGCCCCCTTCAGCTACTGGAAGGCCACAATAAGGACTCCTTGGAGCCTCCTCTTCTCCAGACTGAACAGCCCCAACTCTCTCAATCTGCCTTCATAGGAGAGGTGCTCCAGTCCTCTGATCATCCTTGTGGCCCTTCTATGGGCATGTTCCAGAATGTCTAGACCTTTTCTGTAAGAGGTGTTCCAGAACTGGATGCGGTACTCCAGGTGGATTCTCACCAGAGTGGAGTAGAGGGGGAGAATCACCTCTCTTGACCTGCTGGCCACACTTCTCTTGATGAGGATATAATTTGCTGTCTGGGCTGCAGGTTCACTCTGGTTGCTCACATTGAGCTTCTTGTCCACCAGTACCCCCAAGTTCTTTTGATGTTTAGAGTCCCTTTTGCATTTTGTGTTGGCTTTTTTGTTTCTGGTTGTTTTTCTGGGGGGGTTGTTTTTGGTTTTTTTTTTTGTTTTAATTGCAATGAAGTGTCTCCAGGGAGCTATCACAGAGTAGTTATCTCGGAATTGCAGTGCTGCTTTACTTCCCCTATGTAGACAAGCNTGTTGTACTTATCTGGTTCAGCTCTTTGTAAGTAAAAGAGAAACATGTTACTCTATTCAAAACCCCTTGGGGACATCGTTTCTGCTGTCCTGAAGCCCTCTGTCCCATGAGAAAGAGTACCAAATATCTCAGAGGCACAGAAAAAAATTCTGGTATCAATTAAATGCAAATTTATATTTGGTGACTCAGACGCAGCATAGAACATACATTTTGAATAACAATAGCTTCAGGTATCCCTAGGTGGACTGGCCACTGCAACCAGACTTAATTCTTCTGGTTCTTTACACTTGAAAGGAAAGCTATTATAAAGTCTCACTTTAAGCACTTCATATCTAAGGATGAAATTCCAAAAGGACAGATAATAGTGAACAGCACAAAATCACCTGGATATGTGTACTGTACTGTAAGAAACCTGTAGGAACACTAGAGTTGTGTGGGTTCCTGGGTTTTGGGTTTTTGTGTGTCTGTGTTTTTGGTTTTTTTGTGTTGGGTTCAGTGTTTTTGTTGTTTTGTGGTTTGTGGGGTTTTGTTTGTTTGTTTGGGTTTTGTTTTTGGTTTTGCTTTTTAATTTCAGAAAAACTTCCATGAAGAAATATACTGAACATACAGTTAACTAATAGCAGGTCCAACCCCAGACTGTGCTAGGAAAATCTATATGACTTGGATAGTTGCTGTTTCTATTATTTTATTTCCAATACAATGTACTGTATTTGTCTTTCATTGCTTGTAATATATGCTTCTGTTTTTCCATCTGGCCTTAATAAATTGGGACAATCCTTGCTTAGGTTTCTAGGATTTCTATTTTAATTGTTGGCAGTTTGAGAATATCTAGCTGTAGAAGTATTTTTCTTTCCCTGAGACTCCTTTTTCTAACCCAGTCTTGGGATTGTTGCCCTGCCCAAGAACATAGAGCTGAGGTTATATGTACAGTATATCAGGAGTGTTCTATTTGTCCATGCACATTCTATCTCTAATATCTACAGTCATTTCTTATTTCTTGTGGCAGACTTCTTCTGGGCAATTTACAGCTCATTCTCTAAATTGTAAACATCTAACTGCTGAGTTGTGGGAAGAACTTATTTTGGAAAAGGCAATCAGATCCCCTAAGCTAACTATGTTTCCACGTGGTGCTGAAGACAACAAGAGTCTTTGGGAGACCAGTTGGAAGATTAAGATACTGTAATCTGTTGCCTTAAAATCATTCTTCTACTCTCCAATGAATTATTCAACATCAGAAGCAATCTCAGCAGGACCTTCTGCTTCTACTCTTCTTGTGCCCAAAGAGCTCATGCAAACACACCACCTTTCGTCACAAAAAAAAAAAAAAAAAAAAGTGTTAATTTTCTTTTGTTTCACCATCCAAAGTTTCTGGATTCTCTCTTAAAAAACCTTTGAAGATTATTTATTTATTTATTTTCATGGAATGGCAGCTGTGAAGGTGATCTCTTTCTCTCTTCGTTTCTTGCTTGGATACAGGAATCATACTTTAGAAGACATGCAAGTCAGCTTTCCAGTGTACGAAAATCCTATAGCTAAACATCTTGTCTCCAGTCTGCAACAGTTGACTGAGAAAGAATACAAAAAAGGAGAAAAAGAGGAGAGGACTAGAGAAGGAGCAGACCATCTACAATACAGATTTGACAGATAGGGCTTTTCAGTATGGATTTTTTTAAACATAAAGATTATAGATGTGTGAACTGTATTTTAAGTTTTCTGAGATGGATATAGCTATTGGAATTATACATTAAAAAGAACAGATTGGGCCCTTCTGTTTAGAAGGTTGGTCAGGAAGGAATCAAATGGCAACTACATCAATTCTGTATTCTTATAAATTTATGTAATTTTCATTCATTAATCCAAAATAATTTTTTTTTCATTTAGCTCAAGCTATACTACTGTTAAGAAAAATGTAACTTATTATGTAGCATACATGATGTAGAATAAAAATAAGTGTAATGTAATAAAGATGTTAATTTCTTCACATAAGTCCTCTAAGAAGTCACTTCAATAATAGATCACAGATTAAAAGTGCATATTTTATTATATATTCTATGAAAAATTGTAAGTGAAACACGGACCAAAAGAGTTCACAGCTATATCTGAAACCAGCTTCCACTTAGTGTTTTCAATTATGAGTAACCTTGTGCTTAACACATTTGTAATGAAAAAAACAAGCTCTGAAACAAGCAAAGGTAAAAAATAGCAGCAGCTGCAAATGTGATCTCAGGATCTGAGCAGAACATGTCTTTTAGCCCTTGGATTCTGCTCCTTCCCCATATACATATCACTTTTCTCCTTCTGCATCATTACCACATAGGCAAGAAGGATCCTCCAGCAACCTGCCTCCTTCCTTGTCTGCTAAATGTGCTCTCTCACAATCTAAAGGAATTAATACAGATGCTAATGGCACAGAGGAACAATTCTGTTGCCTATTTTCCATGTCTCCAGAGATGCCCTACCACAAATGCTTTTGTGCCAGCACCCAACAGTTCTACATATGCATGAAGAAAACAGATCATAGTATTGATCCACCTGAAAATATGTCACTGGAAATTTTTTATCTGGATTAGTTAAAGCTTCATTACAGCTTTATGACCAACAGTAGTAGTGGCTTAAATGGCAAACTGACATAAAGGAAAGGATATGGACTCTGCTCACAAAGGCAGTGTGAATTTACAGTCATGAAACTGTTCTCAGTGATGTTCAATCAACACAGCTGAACAACAAATTTGATTAAACAGAAATTGTTATTTAGATGTTTAGTGTCTGTTTGAATCAACATTAATTACTTAAAATGAGTCTGTATCTCAGAAGCAGCTTACTATATTGCTCTGCTTAGAGTAGATAATGCTCTAAATTTGTTGTCACATTTCACACACAAAAGCATAATGATTCTTGTTGCTATCAATCTTAAATTAGTGGGAGGAAAAAAAAATGAAAAGAACTCCAAAACACCACTATAAAGTGTTTAAAGTAATTAATTTAAACATATTGATGAGAATAACAGGAAACTCATATGAAGTCCATTTATTATGAAGATATAATATTTTTCATGGAACGAGACAGAATCTAGGTTTTGCAGCTAGAAGTTTTATGGGAAAACCTGTCAGAAGACAACTTGATGGTAATATAATGTCACTCATCTACAAATCCCAAAACTGTAAGGCTGTTAAAATGATTTTCGAAATTTCATAAAAGAGAGGCTGAGGCATAGGGATGTAATACTAATTATTTTTCAATTAATATACTTTTCTATAAAATTTGATGCTATAAAAAAATAAGAAAGATGAACTGGCATAGTATAACCTCACCAAACTTAAATGAAAACTAAACCAGCTTCATATGCTATAATTTTTTAAAAAACCCAACAAACAACTGAGTATGCAGATTGTCTTTGTAATGTGAATTATGTTCTGGGAGCCAGGGGTAGTAGATTAAGGTCAGCAAGTCTCATATGAAAAAAGGACCACATTACATATTAATTTATCTATTGATAAAAAAAAAAAATCACTAAAAATATTTCTAGATCGTGAGCTGAATGTATAAAATTAGGCTCAAAATATGGCATTAGGAAATACAAATCAGAAATAAAACCTAAATGTGAAAACAACAGTTCCACATTAAATTGGAAAATAGTGATGACAGGGGCGCAAGGGGCATCATTGGCAGAGTTAGACTAGAAGAGGACATTTCACAGAAAAATCTCTATTTCTTAAAGTCAGTGAAATAGGATGTGTGATATCTGTTGTGGACAGTTTCTGAATAGTCTCTATGTGCAGCCTAAAGCAGAACATCTGAATCTATTGAGAGACGACAAATGCACAATTACTTTTAATAGTAAAGGTTAAATGACTTGTCTCTAGGAATTTAGACAAAGCCCCAAAAAACCAAAGTCTTTTGACATTTAGTCAAAAGTAGCATTATCCTGCTCCAAATATTATGCAATACTATTTGTAATTAAACTGACAACATGGGTGTGACACTTCAAGTGCACTTTCCATCTTTTCAGTATAGTGGAATTACTGACAGATAAAATATTATGGAATCAGCCAATTTAGGCAAATCTTGTGCTGAAGGTGTTGACCTTTGGAAAATGGATTCCTTCTGCACATTGAGTTTTAACTTCCCCTATCTTGTTTCTGCTTTAGCAATTATTCAACTTTTATGGCTTCCTCCAGCTAAAAGCCTCAGCAACAGGAACATTTATTCAGAATCAGAATGGAAGATCTGGTACTTTTCTGTACATTAAAAAGGAAGAAAGTTCAATTTTCCTTCTGAAAAGCACAAGAAAGACCATTACATGAGATGTAAAGACTGAGGGAAAAAGGGGCTGAATTCCCAAAATATTTGATGGCAAAAGTAATAATAGCAATGAATGAGGCCACATAAATGATTCATGAGACTAATTTTTTCCCTATTGTTACTAAAAAGAGGCTCATTATTACTCAGAAAAATGCTTTGTTAGTGATGTAAAAAGAAATCAGAATTTGCTATCAATTACGTTCATTAACACTGGGCCTTTGTACACAGTTTTAGAAATACATTTTATAACAATATAATTTTGTAATTTCATCCCGACTGTGCCCTGAGCCTTCTGAGGCCCACAAATCTCTTTAATACCTTCACTCCTGCTGGTAATAAAAAGTCTTGTGGGTGCAGTAACAGCTAAAAATACAATAGTAAATGATTCTTATATTACCATTTCAGAGGTCACAATGGGTAGCAGAGACCACAAGCTTGTAAAATAAACATTCTGCTCTAAAACAGAGTCAAGCTGTAGCTTTAGGATGATAACTTTAAAGAGATGTGCCTCTTTTAAGGGCATTTTCTTCTTTGGTTTGAAGGCATTAGAAATGTCTGAACATATGTTCTGAGGCAATGAAATTTCAATGGGATATTATTTCCTTTTAAAGCCCAATTCTTAAAACACTGACTTGCAACACAAGACAGCAACAAAAATGAGTCAAGCTAAGAGTGTGTATTTAGCAGAGAGATGTGTGGAATAAATAAAAGCCAAACCTGGTCTTCTTGATTTTGTAAACAATTTGTCATTAGAAACCAATGAATGAAATAAAGAATGGGGTTACTACGCATCCATTTGAGAGATTTCAATCAATATTTAAACAGTTTGGGAGAATTTAATATAAAACATGGAGTCTTCTCAAATAAGCAATCAAACTATTCCATTAAGGCTGTAATCATCATTACTCCTGCATATCCCTCTGCTTTAGAATACAATGATTGTCCAAATACAGTTGAAGTGGTACCTGAGGTGTTTCCTTTTCTAATGTTTAAGTGATTTGGGGTTTGTTTTTTACATTATTACGTATTATTTTGCTAGCTCCTTAAATCCTAAATATAATGAATCCTTTTAAAACAATATCTGGAAAAAAACAACGCATTCTTGATAAGGCTATAAATATGTATAAATGACTATAAGGCAAATGAGGCCAGGCTTGCAGTACCGGAATACAGAGTCTGTGCATCTGTGTAAGTCATATTTAATTACTATTAGAGCATAGAGATTTTCTGTAAACAATTAGTATTAATTTACCATTAAAACATGATACTGAACCTTCAGAAAAAAAAGGAGATAGTGTAAAACTTCCCATGAGAACCAGAGACCTTTTTTTTTTTTCTATCAGTGTCTCAACTGTAGGGGGAAATGAATAACAGGTCCTATAATAAGTTTTACTATGTTGTGTTAGGGTTATAACTGATGAGGCTAGATATTTCTGCATAAACAGCAGAATAACATTTTAGACATTTGACAGAAAGAAAGTAAAGCAACATCAGAAATCTTTTTGTCTTCCAGAGAAGCCAGAAGGTTTAAGAAATTTCATTTGTATTAGTCAGATGGAAGGAAACACTTGGAGGCATGAAAACTGAGTAATACCACTGACACATTTTGTAAAACATTTTGCAAAACATTTTGCACTAGTCTGCCATGAATAAATTTATAGCTCAACAGCAAGGAATCTAGCACTGATTTTGCAGATTGTAGGTAAGAAGGAATAATGCAAGCCATTTTTTTTTTTCCTATGAGGAATGTTTTTTAACTGCTCTTCTTAGGCAATAAATATTACAGAGAAGTGGGAATGGAAATAAATAGATAACAAATCTTGCTTTTTAAGTGGCAAACGGGAACAAAACATGTGTACTATTATAAGACTACATAAGCCAGTAAGTAAGTTTCAGAGAAGGGGAGAAGTATGAATTTGACATCTTTCATAGCCTTCTACTTTGCACATCAATAACAAAACTATAACTGTGATGCAAACTACAACCACTGGTGGGAAGAGGTAGTTCTTGTAATGGAAAAGCAAATTGCCAACAATCTGTACTTTCTGTTCAAATCTTTGCCCTTCATACCAAATATCTTCTAGTCATTGTTCAGTCTGGATGGAAACAGCCTTCTCTGAAGGTCTTCAGAGAGATTGAAATACACTTACATTTGCCTAAACTGCTGGAGAAGCACTAATGCCTACATTGCCTGTGTAGGAATGAACTACTTGAGTAACAAGCATTTCTTCAGACAGAATAATTTCCTCTGGGCAGAGACATGTTTCCAATGGGTGCAGGAAGTTAATCTGCAATGCTAATCAAGAGGGTATTTGTATTACAGTTATGGTTTCCTTGGATCAGCATTTGTTTTACAGCATTTATTTTTAGGTACTCCACGACTTCCAGGCTTTTACATTAAAATTCCAGGAAAAAAAATACTGCAGTGCTTTGTAGCATAGCGCACCCCCACACACTTTCATTGTGTTCCTCTTGTCTCCTCACATTTTGAAGTCTCCCATAACCTCCCTCATCAGAGGAGCATCCTGTGCTTCTGTTTTTCTGAAATACAGAATCCTGTTTTCTCTCTTTTAGGCACTAGGTATGTTCTTATTACCCCTGAGTCCCTCACAGTTTAATCCCATGAATCTGTCTGACTCTGTAGAGTTTGTGTTTCTTCTTGCCTTCAATCCACAGTTTTTTATATCTTGTCAGGACTGGATTACACTGTATACTTCCATCCTCCCCTTGCCATCATTATTTCACCATTTCTTGCAATATTATTATTGCATATTAATGATCAAGTACTTTAGCTGCCAGTTGTTAAACTCTAGAAGAATGGAAGAAGTTGAGATAGGATGTGGTGACTGCTGCTGTTATTGTCAATTATAGTGCTGTGTTCTGTGCAGTTGAAGTTCTTGAAATTGTGGGTCTGCCAGCTACTCTTTGCACTACATGTGCTGAAATTCTTTCCAACTAATGTGTTGCCCTCTCTTGATGCTGTGCTAGTTTGAACTAAATGGAGGCTTTTAATAATAAATTAGATTATAGGCTGAGAAAGGAAAACAAAATTTGATTCTACTCCACTCACAGGTTTACAGAAATGGTATAAGATTCGAAACCAAAACATAGATAATGGAGAGATGTTTGAGCCACAATTGCTGCTGCCTTCTTTGCTGGATCTGTGTAACTTTACTAACCAGCTTCCTGCTACTAACCCCCCGGTCGATCTACCTGGCATTTAAGACAGATAGTGGGATAAGATTGGGAAATGGGGGGAAGGTGGTAGGGTGGTTGGAAACCCCTCTTAGGGACTCTGATTTCTGTGAGGGGTGTGGTGTTTCTGTATTACCTTGTTATTGTATATATCTGTAAATATCTGTAAAATATTGCAAATATCTGCTTATATATTGTGCAAAGCTGTAATATAAAGCTTTGTTCCTTAACTTTCAGCTGTCTGATTCTAACTTGGGCAATTTCAGCGTGTGTAGAGGGGTGGGGAACTCCCAAACCACCACAAGTGCCTTGACTGTTAAAACGTTTGGATAGCTCAAATATAAATTAGGTGAGTATCAACCAGTCATGGAAAACAACTTTAATATGAAAAAGAAGTCTTGGAAACACTGCCACTAATTTGAAATGAGAGAAAGATTACAAATTAAAAATGGAAGAGATGATAATGGAAAGCATAAAATTGAGCAATATCATCAGTTTTAGCTGACAGTTTACATGCTGTCTGCCATTTTACATATACTTGTAGACTGGCACCATACTTTTGCTTTGTATCATACACACTTGTTAGCAACTAAGGGACTTTTCAATTGTATGTGTTGGACAGCAGAAAGAGCAAAACATTTATAGTTCTTTCAGGTATGAAGTTCTGGAATTCCACAAAGCCATGATGTCTGATAAATGTCAGCTTTGTCTAGTGCCCCAGCATCAAATGCTCAGCTTTGTATAACAATAACTCAATGCACAACACAAAGCCATGTCACCTTCAGGAAAAGCTTGTGTCCTGATTTCTGTTCAGTGATTTTATTTTTCAGCTCAGTATCTTCTAAGTAGCTGTACTTTCTGGCATTATTGGCATATTTTTGCAGACAGTGTCTGCTTTTGAAAGTGATGGCTCTTGATGTTTGTACTTACTACCGAAGACTGGTTTGCAGAAAGATTGCTGCTTATATTGGCTGCTACGTATACCAGTTGAGGGTGCAGAAAATAAAAGGTCACACCTGCAGGAAGATGTGGACAGGACAGAAGACTCAAATTATCAACAAGGCTTTCCATTCCACATACATCATATTTGATATAAAGCTGAGTGATCACAAGAGTTAAGCTCTCTTCTTCAATAGCCAGCATCTGAGGAGGACTATAAGGAATTAAACTGAAGCAGCAGTCTAGCCTGCCTGCCTTGCCCATCACAGAAGTGGAAAAGAAACAAAACATAAAAAACTCTGCATTGAGACAAGAAGAGTGACAAAAGATTTTACTGAACAAATCAGATAATTGTAATACTAATGCACAATTAACCCTAACCTTTTTTTGCAGAAAAACAACATCGGAAAGCAGCACCAAGCAGAAGCAAGTGAACTAAAAATCCAAGTCAGAGAGCTACTCCCCATCTCTTCCTGTCCTTCTGCCATCTCAGCAGAAGAGAGCCAACACCCAAAACCCCGAACCCAAAACCAGCAACTGGAACAGGAAGTGTCCCATGTTACAATATGAACTTCAAGCCCAATAATGCATTGTTCCAGACAGCACTTTCATTTTGAAGCTGGCATGAAGCAGGATGGTAAGAATATCAGCAGACTATGACAAGGACTCTGTCCATTTTGCCTTTGATCTCAATCCATGCATTCCTGAATTCAGTTTCAGAATCCAGCTCCTGAATCCAATTCTTGTCTGCTGCTGGGACATTTCATATAACTGCCCACAGGTGCAGTGGTGACAGTGATGTAATTACCATCAGGGTGTTGGGTTTGATGTTAGGTTTGTATATATTTGTATATATTTCATTTTGTTGTTATTATTTTCATTTTCATTAAAACTTCTTTAGTTTTTTTTTTCCAATCCATGTCTCTCCTTTATTGCCTTTCTGGATGCTGGCTAAGTCCTAATCCTCAGCAGCTTGATAAAAAAAAAAAGTTTTCCCCTTGAAAATAATAAAAAAAAAAAAAAAAGAAAAAAAAAAAAAAAAAAAGCAATTTTTCCCCATGAAAAAAAAAAAAAAAAAAAAAAAAGAAAAAGAAAAAGAAAAATAGCAATATTTAGCATGTCATGCTTGACAAGAAATGTGTTTCACTTGCCTTGCGTTACCATACTTTTCTACTTGGACTGTCCTCTCCATGAAACACAGGAATGTTTCCATTTGGTGAAGGAAGATCTTGAAAGAAAAGCAACACAGAGAGAACTGGCATAGAGTTATGGATAGGTTAATTTAATTTCAAGTCTTTGGAGAACCTAGTGTAACACTTGTGATTTAATAATTTATTTTTTATAAACATGTCAAAGTGCTTAATCTTTGAGGGAGGGAAACTATTTTTGTATATATATATGTATAGTCAGTCTACTAATAAAATAAGCTGTTTTCTAATGAAGTAAAGTTTGAAGCTTGAAAAAATGAAGCTTATATTTCTAGATCGAGCCAGTGACCCAAATGTCCCAAGCACTATTGATTCATCAAGCAATTAAGAACTTGAATCCCTTAATGCAGTGAATGGCATCTCTAATGGGATATATCCTGTATGTGTAGTAAGAGCTACCAGAAAATACCTGTGTAATGGCTGAAATTATCTTGGACATAAAGGGGTGCATAATCAACTACTGTATTAAGACAGAAGTATGTAACACAATTCCAAGAAATGACAACCATGTCCATCCATATCGTGCTTCCAACCCCCTTTCATACCCTAAACCTGATTACTGAAAGTTGCTAATGATATTGCAGCTATATCTGAAGAAAGATATGGGCATGACATAATTTGTGATATTCCACATTCATATTCATAGAGCCATAAAATTGTTTGGGTTGGAAAAGACCTCTGAGATCATGAAGTCCAACCTAAGACCACAATGACCATTAAACCATGTCCCAGAGTGCCATATCCACACATTTCTTGAATATCAGCAGAACTGAATTTGGAGAAGAATAGGAAGTTTTGGTGTAGGAATGGAAAGCTGACAGAAAAAAAGGAAATTAACAACAAAGTAGAAACTGCAAATCGAGATTTTATTTATAGCTTTAGGTAACATATTATACAAGTGTAAAGGATAAGTGGCAGATAATGGACTTTATTGTTTGTTTAACAGAAGAAAAAATCTGGAAATTGGAAGAAAACAGCAATTGTGAGCAATGTAGTGAGCATCACAGATAGTTTGCAAGACCATGGCAGACAAAGCATGTGTAGCAAAACTGGTTTAAAGTTTACGACACAAAGGTACAGCATGATTTTCTGACAAAATAAAAGGTCACTGACTAAACCAGCTGGTGAGCTATAGCATTATATAATAGCATATTGAAATATCTTCTCTTCAAGATGGGATAGAGATTCAGTAAGCCTAATTCAACAATAAACAAAAGGAAATACTCTTACTATTGTGATTAGATTTTTGATATTTTTTTTTAACATGGAGAAATTGAATGCCTATATTTAATACATTCTCCTGTGTTAACATATCCCACTCTCACAGACAGGCCTCTAGACCCACACATGGACAGGAGGGAAATCAACACACAAAATATGTATTCAGGAAATAAAATTACTGAGATAATACAATGATCAATTACTTTATCCTGTTGGCAGAAAGGCACAGGAAAAATGCAGAAGTAGGAGTAAAAGCCAGTGATAAAAACCGGCTCCGCCCACTCAAGCATGCAAAAGCCAGCCCAGTGGAAAAACAACACCCCCGAAGTTGGAAAAAAAGAAAAGGAGCAGCAATGGGCACAGGAAGCTTCTCATGTTACAATCTGATCTTCAAGTCCCATAAGAAACAGTCCAGTCAGCACTTTTATTTTGAAGCTGGCATGATGGCAGCATTGTCTTGAATACCAGAAGTAGATTCACCTCAACCCATGACATTCTTCACCCCTTATTCTATACCGTCTACATCATATCCGGCAGCAATTTAGCATCAAACAATATAAATTATACAAAAGTGTGGTGGTTCAGCAGTTGCTCCCGCCACACACAGACTTTGAAATAACCCAAGATAAGATTCAGTCGGCTGGAAATTAACAAATGAAGCTTTATATTTACAGCTTTGCACAATATACAAGCAGATATTTACAATGTATAACAGATTTTAACAGATATATACAGTAAAAAGCTAATATAGAAATACCACACCCGTCCCAGAGATCAAAGCCTCTAAGAGGAGGTTTTAACCACCCCTACCACCTTCCCCCTCCCCAATCTTTTCTCACCATCTGTCTTATGCAGCAGATAGGTGAAGGCAGATTGGCCAGGGGGATTAGCAGCAGGAAAGAAGTTAATAAAATTATGCAGAATCAGCTATGGGAGGCAGGGATAAAGAGCCATGCAACAGCAGCAGCCACGGCCAAAAGCAGTCTGACTTACCTACGTTTAGGTTACAACTCTTAAACATGTTGTTTTCTTTCTCAGTATAATCATAGAATCATAGAATGATTTACATTGGAAGAGACCTCAAAGATCATCCACTTCCAACTCCCTGCCATAGGCAGGGACACCTCCCACTAGAACAGGTCACTCAAGGCCTCATCCAGCCTGGCCTTGAACACCTCCAGTGAAGGAGCAGCCACAACCTACCTGGGCAACCCATTCCAGTGTCTCACCACGCTCACTGTGAAGAACTTCCTCCTAACATCCCGTTTAAATCTCCCCTCTCCCAGTTTAAACCCATAAAGCAGTAAAGCTGAGTAAAGTAGCATCATCAGTGTTTTCCTTTCTCAGCCTATAGTCTAATTTCTCATTCAAATCCTCCAATTAGTTCAACTCAGCACAATAAATCACTTCATTCTCACTCAAAATGAGATTATTTTGCAGTACACAGAAGACTTCTCACTGCAGATGCTCTGGAGCTCTACCCTGTTCCTATATAATGTGGATCAGTCTGTGATCAGTCTAAATGGTGGGGCTGAGTTTTCCCCCCCGGGCCAGTCAACTCCAGTGGCTCCTTTCACTCCTTAAGCGAAAGCAAACTCTGTCTTGCAGTCCAGTGGTCAGCATCCACCACATCCAGCTTTAGATATCCCCCTGTCACACCAGAAACACAGATAGGATCCATCCCCTGTAGTTTGATGGCATCAGATTACACTGTCCACCTGCACCTACTAAAGCTTTCTTTTGTGTTCAATTTGCCAAGTCATCAGCTCCATACAGTCCAATCAACTGTTCCTCTCCTCCATCTAGTTGGAGGCAGGGCCCCTCTAATCCTGATTGGGATCACTTGCATCTTGTGAAGATGCTTTGGAAGTCCCTTCAGGAGAGTCAGAAGCACAACCAGTTCTTCTGCTGGTTTTGGGTGATTTTCCACTGGAAACTGGGGAAGCTTTCTTCTGGGGAGAATTTCCTTGCAATTCACCAACTTTTGTGGTTAGAAATGAGTTTTCCATCACAATTCCTCATGGTCACAGAAGTAAAACCAGAGGATAGGGTGTGGTGTGCACCTCCCAGATTCTCCCCCTTGGACAGGAAAGCTCCTGCTTCTTATGGCTGAAACAGGGGACTGCACAGGTAGGGAGCAGAACTTGTTCTCTTGGATTCACTTGACCTTCCAGGACAGTTCCTTCACAGCTGAAACACGGGCCTGTAGAGAGGAAGAGAAACTTCCCTTGCATTGCCAGGGTCTGCTACTCATTTAATCCACTGTTTGGTTTAATTTTCCATGCAGGGGCAGCTGATGCTAGCATAGGCTGTTTTTGTGCTGCTGCTGCCATGGTGTCTGCCAGACTGCTTGTAGGTCCAGAGACCTTCCCTTGCCCCTGAGCAGTCTGAACAATGATGAGAAGTATTTGGTAAGTATGGGACAGGTCCCAACACATTGCAACAACTTCTGTCTCAGGAACTTCTGGGCTGACAATTGACTAATTGACTTTTTACAATCATTTTACCAGCTTTTCAGGATTTTGCACTTGCTCAGAAGAGATATTCCAAAACCGTGGAGGTGGCCATTGGCCTAGGTACACATGTAGCCTGCCCACACATGCTGCCACTCATAATTATCCTGCATTGGGACAGATCTCAATGTGGTATTGTTCTGGACAAAATCTGCCCCACCAGTAACCAGTGCAGCAACAGCACACAGAGTCATAGAATCACAGAAACATCCAAGTTGAGAAAGACCCTCAGGATAACCAAGACCAATTTATAACCCTGCTCTACAAGATTGACCCTAAACTATATCCCCAAGCACCACATCCAAACGACCCTTAAACACATCTAGGGTTGATGACTCAACCACCTCCCTGGGCAGCTCATTCTAGTGCCTGACCACTCTCTCCACATAAAACTTTTTCCTAATATCCTATGTAAAACTACCCAGTCTCAGCTGGAGGCCATTCCCCCTTGTTCTGTCTCCAATTACCTGTGAGAAGAAACCAGCACCAGCCTCTCCACAGTGTCCCTTCAGGTAGTTGTAGACTGCAATGAGGTCTCCCCTCAGCCTCTCTTTTTCAAACTAGACAGCCCCTGCTCCCTCAGTCACTCCTCATAAGATTCATTCTTCAGGCCCTTCACCAGCTTTCTTGCTCTCCTCTGGACCCGCTCTAGCACCTCCACATCTGTGGTGGCCAAAATTGAACACAATACTCGAGGCTGAGTACAAGGGGACAATTACTGCCCTACTCCTGCTGGCCATGGTATTTTTAATACAAGCCAGAATGCCATTGGCCTTCTTGGCCTCTTAGGCACACTGTTGGCTTATATTCAGCTGTCTGTGTATTACAACTCCCAGATCTCTTTCTGTCAGGCAGCTCTCCAGCCATACTTTACCAAGCTCAAAGCTATTTCATAAGGTGACATTCACCTTATGAACACCACAGCACCACAGCAAGTACCCACAGGATATAAGCACACACAGGATACTAGCACATCTGCCCTAGCGACTCCCAGGAAGCAAATATATCAACAAAGCAAATATATCATGGGGAAAAAAATAATCTAAAAAGGTGTATAAAAATCTCAAGACTTCAATGACTCCTTATCTTGCTTTTGGAGCTTCATGTTGGGATGCCAAATACGGACTGTCCTGGGTTAACAAAACCCTCTCTTACAAACAAGCCCTATACCCCAGACACAGATGGGAGTGAAAGTAACAGAAACAAATCTCTGTATTTTGTTTTCATGGTAGACTTGAAGAGTCAAAATAGGCTTGTATGTGTGCTGGCTTGCCCAGACATGTTTTTCTGCCTTCTTTCTGTTTTGGAGAAGAAGCAACTATGGGCAAAAGGATGAAAAACCTGGGGCCATGGAGTCTGAGTACTCTGCATTGCCCAACTTTTTTTTTTTCTCCTGATTGCATCCAGTACTAAACAAGGTGCACACGCTTGCCTTATGCTAAGCCTGTGATAGACCTATGGTTTCTCTCAAAATGGTTATAGCAGAACCTGTGGCTTCACTCAAATATGGTCATAGCTTGGCTTACTGCTACTGTGATTGGATAAGCTAATTTTGTCCAAAGGTCCAGTCAATCTCAGACATTGATATAAAAACAGATAAGCAGGTAACACAGTGTGCTTTGCTGTGCTTTTGCTATTATTCCATGCTTTGCCATTGTATCTGTGCCTGTATTGCCTTATTGCTTCATAGCAATATAAGCTATATTCCAGCCTGGAACCGTTTTGAATTTTTCCAGAAGCAGCTTGTATAGTCTTCATGTTGCATACTACAGCCAGTGTGAGATACACATCCACTGAGACACATAGCAAGACATCTACCTGCACCTGCTGAAGCAGCCTGCATCTCCTGAAGACAAGCAAGCCTGAAGGCATGCAGATCATCAAAAAGCCAGGACCAGGTCAGAAACTGTCTGCTCCCCCTCCTTCACGCAGCAGCCAGTGGAATCTGAGGTGAATCGGAAGTCTCAGCAGCTGTAGCAACAGCAGCAGCAGCAGCAGCCTGTGGCCAGACCAGCCAGAAAGGCAACAGAACTTTCTGCAAGTGTTCTGGATACTTTTTCAATCTGTTACTAAACCCGCAAGATGGGAGAAATAATATTTGTGAGTAAAACCTTAAGCAGAAAGGGGCCCTGAGTCCATCTAGTGGCCAAGTGGCACTCTTGACTGCAAGAAATCTCTTCCAGTGGTCATTAGCTAATTTGAGTTAAACTGAATTGATTGAATATATATTGATAGTTACTACTAGAGTGAAATATTGTTTATATGATGCATTCCATAACTGTTACAAAAGAACCTGTTTATTATTAAAATTTAGTGGTTGGAGGTGGAAAGTTTGGATATAAAAATTAAAAACAATATTAATTTCAGAAAATCATCTCACATTAATTAATCATAACCTCTTCCATCACACAAATTTACTGAGATAATAAAATGCACAATTACCTTAGCGTATTTGCAGAAAAGTGCAGCAAAAATACAGAAGCAGAAGTAGAAGCCAGCAATAAAATGGTTCTCCCCAATTCAGTGGAAAAAATAACAATCCAAACCTGGAAACCAGAAGCAGCAACAAGAACCGGAAGCCTCTTGTGTTACAATCTGAACTTTGAGTTCCATGATACTTTGCTCCAGCCAGCACATTCATTTTGTAGCCAGCATGATGTCAGCATGGTGTCAACAGCAGAGTAAACCCACAACACACTTGCAGAAGGAACATTGCCTAGAGAGATCATGTAACTAAAAGGTAATACCAAATATAAAATGTCGCTTTAAACAAGTACCTACAAATGCAAGAGTCTCTTTCCTCTGCTAGAAGAACTGTGTTGTTATCAGCCTACCAGTTGGAAGAGTTTATCCCCTTTTTTCAGAGAAACTGTCAGGGGATTCACTAAAATATATCCCCAGTTTCATACCCTGAAACAACACTGTGTTCTGAGCGGACATTAAGAAATAATTTGATGGTCAATTATTTGTTCACACTCTGATAACTGCTGTAATCATAATACTAAACAACAGTAAAGCAACTGATTTTGAATAGCTCCTAAGTCATGATCATAAAAAGCATACTTATGAAATCAGTTAAATAAGAACTCATGTTATGCAAGATGATAACACTTATAAAAATTTCAACTGATGTCAGTGAAATTGCTTGCAAACTAAACGTTATGTTGTAGAATACAACCTTTTATAGAAACATTTTTTTTAAATGGCCATTTCCCTTGGAGAAAAAAAATAATCAGAAACAAATTAGCTAGCAAACAAACAAACAAACAAGCCCTGGGGCTTTTATTACTAGGAAATTATGAATAATAATTGCTGTAAAGCAATATGGTGATGAACATGACTGTAAAAGAACAATGCAATTGGCATTTAGAAAATTTTACCAATTTTTAAAATTTTTCTCTTAAAAAATCAAATACTGAGAGTTAAACAAACAATGTGAAAAGTCTGCTCTTCCAAGAACACGAAACAATCTTCAGTCTTACAGAAAACCACTGAATGTGTGGTTACAACATTTCAATAACACCTTTTTAGTCATGGATTATTACCAGGCAACAATGATGATTACATGGAAATGAGCTGATTTTCAGTCAAAATTCAAGCCAAATTTGTCTCAAGACACATTATGCTTCTTTTTTTTTGTCTTGTTATCTTTCAAAAGTGCTCTTTGTGCAGCAGCTACTTGAGAAATGAGAAGTATATATGTCACATATTTGAAAGTACTGGAAATCTCCTGAGAGAAATGTCTTCTCATGAGATGTCTAGGAAGAGCAAGATGTTTTGTGTAAACTTTGATGGTTTAATTAGGTTAGCTGAAGTTTTAAGTCAAAGGTTCACTCCTAGCTGTGAAGTGTTTTTACCAGTCCTCACTGAAAACACACAAGTTATTGCTTCCTAGTAATAGTAACATTTGCTGCTATCGAAGTACAGCTATAGCATGCGGTAAGAAATTGCATGACACAAGAGGGAATTATACTGCAATTAAAAGTTCTGAGTTTTGAAAAAGATTAAATAAACAGATTCATTCAATCCATAATGTGCTTAATTGAAAACAATTAAAAAACAGGGGAAAAAAATTGCAAGCACAATGTACAAAATTAAGAACTGATGGTACCAATAATTTGTCTCCCAAAGGAGAGGAAGTGCATCAAGAAAATTACTTTAAAAGGTGACTTGAAGACAGAAGTATATGAATTGCTAAAGGGAGAAGTGATATAAAAAGTATGTGGAAAGAAAGTTGGAAAACAAAATTAATAGAATTTGCATTATATGGAATAACTTAAATCAACTTTTTTGTTGTTTTTGTTGCTTTTGTGCCTGACAAGAAACTACTTTAAGTTCACTTAAGTAAGAAAAACACAATGAGCAAATAGAGTGTACAGCCTGGGAGAAAAAGATAACAATTTGTTGAATAGGTTGTGATTTGCATCTCCGGGAACATCATGATCCTACATCTGAATTGAAAAAAACTTGTGTGGAAAATACTGAAAAAGATTTTTTTTTTTCCAGACAATATATAGGCAGAAGGATAAGAACTGGTTAATACCACCACTGACAACCCAGAAGAAAATATAATGTTCAATCATTCTGGCAGTTTGGCACAATTTCATAAGCCCAAGGAAGGAATCCTATCCCAGAGAGATAAAAGTCTGTCTCTGACCCTAGCCATGGGAATAAAGGAAATGACAATCTGTTACTGCCCAAAACGATTGTAATGATTAAATGTAGAAGAAATGCTGCCTCTCTGTTCAAGAGCAAAAGTCAGCTTCCATCTTCATGTCTTCTTCCACTTATGCATTTCCCTTACTTATTCTTTGTTCCACTAACTTTTGAAGTTATTTTCTAACAATAATGGGATGATAGTAGTGCTTGATGTGTTCACCTGGCTTACAAAATATTTAAGATACTAACTAAAATACTAAAATTAATAACTTCAAATCATTGTCTTGAAAAATCCGATTAAAACATTCACATTCATTGAATTAAAACCTTAACAATGCTGTGGTCTATATAATGTATAAGAAATAATGAATCATAAGGAATATATGCAAATCCCAGTTTGAAATATATGAAATCTCTGGTAGAAAAACAGAGGCAAAGCAGCTACTCTGGAATGTTAATCTAGAAGGAATTCTAGGAACAAGTTCAGAGACTACATCATATAGACAGTAGCTGTAAAAAGTAGCTCTACTTTACATCCACTCTTAGGCAATTAGATGACACTTTGGGTCCGGTAGAACTACTAAGGCAGCAAAGTCAGAAGGTTAACCCTCTGTTAATACCTTTGGGGTATTGCTGAGATGCCAGAATCTCATCTGCTGTTTAAATACATTGGTAAAGATACAAATCTAGTTAATAATAATAAAGAAACTGTAAAAGTTTGAGTAGGCATAGCTTTTGGTTACAGCACTCACAGCTACTAAAATTACAAAGATGTTTTAAGTCATTCTAGCCAGATGATGGTATATCAGGATGTATTTAACTTGATAAACAATGGAAAAAAAGGACAGGTTATCTTAACAAGACAGGAAGGGAAAAAAAAAAACAAGAACCCAAAACAACAGCAGTCCTAGGAAATTATATTCACCAAAAAGAGCAGCAGTCTTTCCTCATGGTGTCCTTATGTCCGTGCTGATTTGAGATCATACTGATTTAACCATAAGCAATTATCCAGAAATCAGAAAAAAACATAGAATGGCATGGTTGGAAAAGGACCTCCAAAGATTATCTAATCCAATGCTCCTGTAATGGACAGAACACCTTCCACTAGATAATCTTGCTCAAAACCCTGTCCACCTTTAACACTTCCAATGATGGGACACCCACAACTCTGAATAACCTTTGCCAATGTCTCACAAACTTTATTGTAAAGAACTTTCTTCCCCATGTCCAATCTAA
The DNA here is from genome assembly GCA_013396835.1 of Psilopogon haemacephalus. Lineage (NCBI taxonomy): Eukaryota > Metazoa > Chordata > Aves > Piciformes > Megalaimidae > Psilopogon > Psilopogon haemacephalus. The sequence goes on from VWZI01022068.1 coordinate 51,302, forward strand.
ATCTACTCTCTTTCTTAAAACCATTGGCTTTTGTCCTTTCATGGACTAAGTTGAACCTGCTGCTGTTACTCATACCATACTTCAGTCATGCCAGCTGCAACAATGAAAGTAGAGGCTGGAGCACAGTACTACGAGGCTTGAAGTTCAGACTGTAACATGGAATGCTTCCTATTCTGGCTTCTGCTTCTGAGTTCCCAGTTGTTGGATGTGGGTCTTTTCCACTGGGATGGCAGCAGGATAGGGAGGGATGGGGGACCAGTTTTCTGGATTGAGCTTTTAGTTCACTTGCTTCTGCTTGCTGCTGCCTCACACTATGCTTTTTCTGCAAATAGACTGAGGTGATTATGCATTTCCTACTGTGTTTTTATGATTTTGCTCAGTAAACTCTGTTCTTATCTCAGTTTCTTTTATGTCTCAATCCTGAGTTTTTGTGTGTTACTTTTCCCTCATTTATATGCTGGGAAAGCAGAAATAGACAGATTAACCCACTGATTCCTTTTGACCTGTTCTGTTGTAATTTAATCCATTACAACTTGTTAAAAAGTCTCTTTCTTATAAACCACTTCTCTATATCGAAAGCCTAGAATGCTCCTACTTACGTGCTTCAAGTGTATATATACCACCTCACAAACCCTTTCCTTCAAATAATATTCTATAGTCTCTCCAATTTTCACACAATGAAAAAAAGTTTATGGGGGTAAATACTTCATGTAAAGATATCACAGTATAACAACACTACTTAGATTTCTTTCAGCATTATTAATTGATTTCTGCTAAGAGTTCTAAGGAAGTCATATGCATTTTGATAAAACATTTATGAGTTCTCTTGGCTATCCTGTTTCTCATTATATTACTAATTCTGTTAGCATCAGTGACAATATACTGCCTAGTGTTTTTAGTCTTCTAACTACTATTCTTGAAAAACTTAGTTAAAATACTTATGTTGTTGAGTTTGGGTTTTTTTCCCTTTTTGCTTTGTTCTTAATATTCCCTTGTACATGACAGTCAATCTGCAGACAGAACTACATAATTTTTAAAAAAAGACATATATAAAAATTATTAGCGATTGACTACAAATCACAAGGTTTCTAGTATATTCTAAAAAGACATGAGTAGGAGAAAACTGCTACCTTCAATTTTCAGTTAAACATAACATGTGTATACATGAATGAATAAGATATGCTGCTGACAGAAATATTAATTTAGCTATATTTTTGTTCAAGTAGAGGACTACAGTGTTGGAACTGAAGATTAAAAATAAGATGGGTAAAGGACACACAGTGCCTCATTCCACTGCTAAGAGCAGAGGGAAATATTCTGTCAGTACCTGAGTTAGATAAACACCACAGATTCATTGTTAAATGTAACAATGCAAACTTTCTCCTTCTCTTTCAACCCACTGAACCTCATTCATAATCATGTGTTAATCCTCTTTAAAAGTCTGAAAGATAGCATGACTAAGAAAAGCCTTTCCAATGGCTAGGTTCTAAATCTGAAGGACTCTTCTCTGTTCCAGACCTTTTCTTTTGAAATCTTTTTTTGGCAAGTGTCTCAGCAGAAGTCTGGCAACAATGCTGATACAACTGAAATAGTAAAAAAAATTACAACAGTTTCAAAACCCCAACACATTCAAAACATTTGCAAGTATTAATTATTAAAAGAAAAAAAATATATTCTAATGATCTTTTGAAATCAGCTACACTAAGAAATCACACCATGAAATTTACTGTGATCAAGCTGAATTTAGTGAGAAAGATTCCTGTTGGCATGATTGAGTTTCTAGCTCAGTCTAAAATTTTATGCTTTCCCAAGTGACCATGTTTCGGGGGAAAAAAAAAAAAATTAACAGTGAGATGAAATGGCTCCCTGTCATTCCAGTTTTACTACAATATTATGAGAATGGCCTAGATCAAATCTCCTATACTGTTTTATGAAATGGAATGCAGTGTTATTACACTGCAGAGGCAGGCAGTATTAATAGCAGAAGCTTATTATTTGGAAGTCAGACTCTATTATGCACAACCTGATGTAGAGTAAGGACCATTCCACTGGAAAAGCTAGGTCCTTAAATATTTATATTTATTTATTTAGGTTTATTTCATATTTAATTTCAGATATAGAAACAAGATTTGTATGTTCAAATCTCAATTAGCCCCTCCCAAGTTCTTGCCATATTCTTTTACAATCAGTGTACTTTTGGGGTGAGGGAATGTTGGAAAAGCACAGCCTTGATGCTTAGGGCAGCAGTAGCCAAAACACTGCTGTGTCATCAACACTCAGCTACAGCACTGCAAAACAGAACTAGAAAGATTCTCTGGGGGCAATTAATACCAGCTCAGCCAATCCCAATACATACCCTTTCCTGTAACTGTGCAAATTTCAATATGAAGTCTTATATCTAAAGGAAAAAGAGAAGATTATAATCGCTTCAGTACCCAGAATGCTGTAGTAGGAGAATAATAAGCTTCTGAAAAAAAATAAAGTCAATTTTGAACAATATTATCCAGAGAGTTGTGATCACTGGTGCAGTGTCCAGTTGCATCCGGAGAAGAATATCATCAGGCACCAGTACAGACTAGGGGGCAGCTTTGGTGAGACCACGCTTGGAATACTGTGTCCAGTTTTGGGCTTCCCAATTTGAGAGAGACAAGGATCTGTTGGAGAGAATCCGATGGAGAGCTACAAAGATGACTGAGGGGCTGGAACATCACTTCTGTATAGAAAGACTGAAAGACGTGTCTGTTTCATATTGGGAAGAGAAGACTGAGAGGAGATCTTATTAAGGTCTCTAAGTATCTGAGGGGTGGGTATCAAGATGAAGGTGCCAGTCTCCTTTTGGTGGTGCCCAGTGATAGGACAAGGAACAATGGGTATGAGCTAGAACACAGGGAGGCACTTCTTTGTGGTGGGGATGAAGGTGCACTGGAACAAGCTGCCCAAAGAGGTTGTGAAGTTGCCTACTCTGAAGACTTTCAAAACTCACCTGAATATCACTGAATCACAGAACGTCAGGGGCTGGAAGGGACCTCTAAAGATCATCTAGTTCAACCTTCCTGCAAAGTGGGATCACCTCTACCAGATCACACTGGATCACATCCAGGTGGGTTTTGAATAGCTCCAGAGGGAGACTCCACAACCCTCCTAGGCAGCCTGTTCCAGTGGTCTGTCACCATCACAGTGAAAATGTTCCTCCTGATGTTTACATGAAACTTCCTATGCTTCAGCTTCCACTCATTGCCCCTTGTCCTGTCACTGGGCATCACTGAAAAGAGCCTGGCTCCATCCTTCTGGCACTCACCCTTTACATATTTACAAACATTCATGAGGTCACCTTTCAGTCTCCTCTCCTCCAAGAAAAAGAGCCCCAGCTCCCTCAGCCTCTCCTCATAAGGGAAATGTTCTATTCCCCTAATCATCTTTGTGGCTCTGCAGTAGATTCTCTCAAGCAGTTTTATGTCCTTGAACAGGGGGTCCCAGAACTGGACACAGTACTCCAGATGTGGCCCCACTAGGGCAGAGTAAAGAGGCAGGAGAAACTTTCTTGACGTACTAGCCACACCCCTTTTAATGCACCCTGCTAGCCGCAGGAGCACAGTCTTCCTGAGCATTCTGTCCTAGGTGATCCTGCTTTGGTGGGGGGTTGTACTGGATGATCTCTGAAGGCCCCTTGCAACCCATAACATTCTGTGATCTTGTGATCCTGTGTGACTCCTTGCATCAAAATAGAAAATGTACAACCACCTAACTGCACCTCTTAGACAGGATCCTGACACAAACTATTCAAGTGAATAAGAAAGATAATTTTGTAATTCTTTGCAATATTGTGGAGAGGACCAAAGAACTGCCTAAGGTGCCGAGCTTTTCAGGAACAAAAGAGATTTGTGATTTTTTTAGACTTCCACACGGCTAGTAGGCTTTAGAAATTTGTGTCATTTAGGTGTCCATTGTGGAAAGTACAAGAGAGTAATTGACAAATGACAATCATCTGAAATGAAGGGTGCAAGAGCAATGAGAGGAATGAGTTGACCCACAGCTATTCTGTAGTTAATGTCTAGTTCACTCCTGGGTCCCAGTCCCGTATCACCCACTTTGCATGTTAATCCTCCCATATACGACTCATAAACCAGATGACTTGTCAACAAAATCAATGCACACATCCTAGCTTCCTCTCTCTAGGGGCTGACAAATGGACAATATGGCACAACTGCTTTAGGTTTGGCTCTCTCAATCACACATAATTCTCAAAAACTGTCTGATCTAGTTTTACAGTTTTAAGTGCTTCCACGTACTGCCATAGCAGCCTTTAGCACAAATGATGTGAGCTCAGTTTCATGATATAAAACAACATTCTGTTGAGCTGTATCACAGTCTTCATGTTGTTTATTACATTTTGAAAAGAAGGAAATGAAAATAAAAAATGTAAGCAACTTAAATTTGACTTACTAGGTAAAGTGGATGCAATCTGCTCTAGAGGAGGCTATGACTGAGAAGTGGAGATTTAAGAAACTCTACACCAGTTGGATGAAATTAGCTGTGTCTATGTTGCCACAGGTTGGTAACCAAGAATGTGGTGTACAGTATTACAATGCCATAGCCGTATCAGTCAGAAGCAGTTTCCTGATGAATATAGCATGTTACCAATGCTATAGCAATATTTTGGCATCGAAGGAATCAGAATTAATTTTTTTTTTTCAGGCTGTTAATTCAAGTGTTCTTCAGCTAGGCTTGGGACCAGCACTATTTTATGTCCTTTGGAAAAAGATTTCTGTAGTTAATTCAGAGTTTCAATGTCATAGAATTGTATAATCACCTGGTTAGAAAGGCCTTAAGATCATCAAGTCCAACCATAACCTAATAACTCCTTGTATACAACTGTTAGACCATGTCTCTAGATTCTTTGTCCAAACATCTTTTAAACATCAGCAGGGATGACAACTCCACCACTTCCCTGGGCAGCCTGTTTCAGTGCTCAAACATCATAAGTAGTTGAAGTTGCAGCTAAGAAAGCAAATTGATAGATGGAATCCAAGATGGAGGAAAACCTTTGCACATCTGTAGAACTCCATTATATTAAAAATAAAATTACCTTGATTTCAGTGTTTTTCTGTGGGGATTGTGGTAGCTGACTCAGTTATGTCACAATAGTGATAGTTTTATTCTGCATGCTGCCTTGGTTGGATGTCTGTGACCAGTTAGGCTAGGAAAACACAGGTGGGGCACATGCTGGCTATTTCACACATCCTCTCCAGCAATTCCAATCATTCCTTAGCTGTCACAGGTAGGCAGGGATAGAGGGAATCCTCAAGCAACACCTTCAGGCTTTCTAGACATGTAAAATGTTATCTTCTACAAGTTTTAACAGTTCTGAAAGTCACAATTTTTTTTTTTATTGCTTGCAGAATCAGCATACTGCAAATGAAACAGTGATATACATGTTTTTTTAAATTGGAACACAATTAATAATTAATTCTTTTCTTATGTATGCACTGTCTGAAAGAAATATGTCAAGAGTATTAGTTGCAATAATATCAGTATTGAAGACCCTCCTTTTGTTATTTTCATTGAAAAAAAAAACTCTGATGCATGTATATGAAATAAGTTTTTAATATTAATTTTTATTTCACATTGAAAGATACCTGGCTTGGTCAACTGCAGGATACAAATTGGCTGATTTATACAACATTTAATAATGAACAGAGAAAATTTTTCACTAATGTTTGGAATAAGAAAAGGGACACCCAGTAAAAGATAAGAAAAGTTGTTATGTTCAGCATGAAAATAGAGGTTATTTTTTCAAGCACCAAAAATCCATTCCTTACAAAATAGCAAATGCTTTAACTGTGTGTCTCTTGGAGCACAAACATACAAAAGTAAGGGAAATCCAAAATAATTATTTGTAATAAATTTAATGAATTCCAGTGACAAGAAATTACACAGAAAGCTATCTCCCTGGGTCTACTTACTATTTTTTTCAGCTTTTGTTGAGGATTTGGTGAAGTAACCCTTTTCTTACATGTTTAGCTTATATACCATGACATTTGAATGTGTATCCTAAATGCAGCTACTTCACAAAATCACGGAAATGTCAGGATTGGAAGGGACCTCAAAGATCACCCAGTTCCAACCCCCCCTGCAATGGACATGCTAGATCAGGCTTCTCAGAGCTCCATCCAGCCTGGCCTTAAAACTTCCAGTGATGGTACTTCCACCACCTCCCTGGGCAAACTGTTCCAGTGTCTTACCACCCTCACGGTGAACTTGAAAAAAACCAAACACAACAATGCTATTGTATTTTATAATGACTCTCTGATCTCTTGATTAGAATGAATTAAAAAAGCAACCAAAATGTCAAGTGCTTGTTTTTTGAAACTTCCACAGGAATTAACAATTATTTGATAAATCCTTTAAAGAGCATGAAATTTAAAAACACACTTATACACACAATTCCACTAACTCTGCACAGGCTAGTCAGACATTACTAAATAAATTTATTTGCAAAATGGAAGAAGAGCAGAACAGGAAGGAAAGGAGACTGAGAAAATTGAAAATAAAAACCTATATATATTTTCTTTCTTTATTAGAATTGAATCTGCTGCTGTTATTCATATTGTACTGAAGTCATGCTAGCTTCGAAAACCAAAATACTGGCTGGAGCAGAGTATAATGGGGCTTGAAGTTCAGATTGTAACATGGGAGGCTTCCTGTTCTGTTTGCTCCTTCTGGGTTTTGGGTTTTCTGGGTGTTGTCATTTTCTGCTGGAATGGCAGTGGGACAATGAGAGATGGTGGAGCAGTTTTCTGGCTTGTGCTTCAGGCTTGCTTACTTCTGCTTGATTCTGCTTTGTGCCATGCTTTTTCTGCAAATAGGCTAAGGTAATTATACATTTTGTACTATGTCTGATTTTGCTCAGTAAATATATTCTTAACTCCCCTTTTTTTGTTGATATTGTCTCAATCACGAGGATTGAGCGTTACTCATTTCTGTGTTGGGAAAATAGGTTAACCTCCTGGTTCATTTTGACTCAATTTGTTCTGATTTAAACAATTACAATAGCATTCTAATTAATCAGTCAAACACATAGGAAGGTGTTGTTTTTTTTTTCCTAAATATATTGGGAAAAAAATCTACCTATAAAAAAGATACCCCTACATTAATTTATCCTAGGGTGCAACTCCAGTGGAGGTAAGACAGTTTTTGTTTTAATTTGCATGTTACTCAAGACAATGTAGCTTTGCTCTGATTATTTAGTATGCATTAGTACTACAGAGATTTTAACTTAACCAGCATTTTGACATAAATTAGGTGAAGGAGGTTTGAATTAAACTACTATTTCTTTACTGAGTGGCTGTTTTCATTGATGTGTTTAATTTTAGCTAGTTGTGCAATAAATAAGGCCTTCAAAAATCTTGATTGAGAAAAGAGAAAGGATGCACTTTGTTTCAGACTCAAGAGTGGGTAACTTGAAGCAACATTAGTAACACAGATTTATATGTCAACACTTTTCAGAAGAATGTCTACATTGGTAAGAGTTTACACCAAAGACAGAGAGAGGCTTCATGTATATGCATAGGGGAAAAAAAAAAAAAAAGGTCAGGATCTGTCAGGCAAAGAACTGCTTGTAAGTAATTTGTTCATTTAATTTTCAAAGGAAAGGTGAATGCAATACATTCGCGTCAATAAACTGCACTCACACACATTACATATACATCTACAGTATTTGGCAAGAGGAACATCTTACTTTGTCAAAGTGAGAATCATCTGGCATAATGACAACAAAAACAACAGGGTCATCCCATCAGAGAAATACAAACTGCACTTAAATTCCTCTAGTAAAGCACTGATTCATGTAAGGGAGTAAAGGTACATATCAATACGAAGTGATAAGCCTGCTTCAAAACTAGCTAGGTGATAATAGCTGCAAGACTGTTATTCTGCCTGCAGGATTTGAACTCTCTGAACAGATATATAGAAATCTGAATCTTTGTTTCTAAGTTTGTATGATTCCTATAACCTTTTCCTAAAACAACCAAAAGAAGCAAATAGGAACAAGAAAAAATATTTTGACACAAATTCTTTATTTATTTACAGATTGTGCCATCACAGTACTAGACTGTGTGTAGTTTTGGACTTCAGGGCTTTCCATAACAGATATTGACCTACATGCTTAATTTCCTTATGACATCTTTCTTTCTTCCCACCTGTCCTACCTCCAACAGATTTTAAATATGTATAATTATTTGAATAGTAGATAACACTATGTATTCATAAATAAATGAATAGGACAGCTTACAAAATTCTAATTTTATTTAGGGTGGCCAGTTTATTTGATATATTTGATAGTATAGATTCATAGAATCATAGAATGAGTCAGGGTTGGAAGGGACTACAAGGATCACCTAGTTCCAGCTCCCCTGCCATGGGCAGGGACACCCTACTCTAGATTAGGCTGGCCAGAGCCTCATCCAGTTTGGCCTTAAACATCTAATATGGCTTGTTAAAAAAAAAAAAACAAACAAACAAAAAAACCGCCAATATAGCCAGAAAATTAAAAGTACAGTAAATGACTGAAGAGTTGCAATATTTGGGTCTCCCAGTGACACCCTACTGGATACTGGTCTAGGAAGCTTGTGTTCTGCAGCTTGAGACATAAAAGAACATCTCTTGTCTTGTAGCTGCAGCTCTGGGTTAACTTCATCTGTCCTTTTGATACTGAAATGCAGTTTTTGTTTGTCTTTGCCAGCAAGAGCACTAAACAAGTGTTCCTCATAACATAGAAGATGAATGGTTTCTCTCACCTCTCTATTAAATGCCAATACTCCTATCAACTTCAAGTGTCATCAGGAGGAAGAATGTAAATCCTAGACCCTGTCACACCATCAACACATGTACCCCTACAAAATAGACTCTTTTAGCACTTCTTTGTTCTTTTTGGTCTCTGTAAGAAAGAAACTTTCAGCAGGATTTACACTTCCACTCAAATTAATTCAAAGATGCATTTATCACCAGTCATCTTTTGACAACTTTGTTAAAGTCACTAAGAAAAAGTTCTAGCAAGGAGAATTTTTTACTGCCAATGCTAACTTTAAAGATATCAGTTGTTTAAAATGCAAGAGTAAACCACCTAAACACAAAACAAAGTATTACAAAGAATCCCATAATGAGTGACCAGAGCACATAATTTGCAGAGTACATAAAACTTCTTTGACTGTCAAATCCAGAATAGATGTGCTTGTCTGTACTGATACTTAACTTAAGACTTAATACATGAATTATGATAATATCTAGACCACTTGTCTACAGGCTAGAGTAATCTATAAGAGAGAATAATTTCAATATCTTTTATTTCTCTTCCCCTTTACTGTTTTTGTGTGTTCGAGTAATACCTTCTAGTCCTTTCCTTCTCCTACAAAGAGTTAGATATCATTGCATTAAAGAGGACCTGAGCAAGGATGCATCTAAAGACTGATCCTTGCTGAAACTATGCACGAACACACTGACAAAGACTCTAAGATGACATAATCATAAAATGTTTAATTAATACAGTTCCAAGTTCGTTCTTTTCACCATCAGCAGACTTATGTGTTGTTGTAACATGCAAATATGAGTCAGAATAATTAACAACATGTAAATTAAGTACTGAAGTGAATTGTCAGCATTCCCCACACCCGTTCAATGTTTTCTGATAGAAAACTGGACAGCTAACTCGTACAACTAATGATGTAAACTATTACATATTAAATTTACATATTTACATGTACCATATTCTTTAATACATGGTATACTGCATAATTTGGCTGAAGTTTAAGTTTATTTATAGAATTGCAACCCTGCTGTACTGCTTTTTGGTGTTCAATAGTATGTGACAATAACTGGATACAATCAAGAGACCAGAAGTCTTTGCCTTTTTTTTTTCTTATCTAAATCAGTGAATTGCATTTTATAATCATGACCAAACTATTTCCATTCTTTATTTTTCAATTTACTTTTCAGTATAATGAATATGATGAATAGCCACAAATTCATAGGCGTAGTAGTAAATAACACTGTATGTTTTTAACAAACACATATTTCACAGATTTTTTTTCCTACACTTGCTTTGCTTTGCTTTTTATTTATTTCTTCTAAGTGATGCTGCACACAGCTGAGGAGTATGAAAGCTTAAGGCATTTAATTTCTGCCCCCTTAACAATACCATTCACCAGAGAACTTCAAAGTATATGCACTTTGAAAACATTGTAATTAGAACTGCTCTATGACAAAGATAGTTTCATTACTTGGAGGCTTCCTTGTGACCAGTTCTGTTCAAGGACTTAAACACAGAACAGCAATTATACAGACAAAAGACCCAGCTTATATCCTTGACTTATTTTCTAAACGGGGCATCTACATCCAATAGTATATATTTAATGGAAAATGAAGGGATAGAAATTAGGTTTTGATTTTAGTGTTAACCTGTCATTTGATCAGACAGCTCCTTTAAAAAGAACAGGTAATTTTGCTACTTTAAATCAATGTTATTATTCATTCACAGCTGAAACTGAACTAGTTCAGTATGCTATTATTTTAAAAAATTAGAAATATGTAAGGCGTGTACAGAATTCAGCTTCTTTTATGACTGGTAAAAAGCATAATATAAAAATGCAAAAGGTTACCGTTATTTTTATTTAGGGTTATCAGCATGCGTACTATGTTTCATTAATCAGGCTTGCTTAGTCTGCCAACTCTCTCCTGGTTCAAGAGCCCAAATGACAAGATGTCACTGCCATTCTCCTGTGATTGAAATCTAGACATGCACACAAAATTTGCTTTTTATCCAGCTGTACCTGAGCCTTGCTCACTCTTGCTGCTGTCTTTGCTTTCCTGTGAATAGTAACATTATATTTTCCACATACAGATTGATCATCTGTTAAATATCACTGTAAAGTATCTTTCCAGTGCAACAGTACACACACAAAATCCTTAAACTATAGCATCTACAGTTGCTGCTCTGGAAAGTGATCGGTAACTATCATTCAAATGCTATTGTAGGAGGTCTGGAAGCTGGGCCATCTGAATAGCTCCTACTTCCATTCAGTTTCTGCTCACTTCCCTATGGACAGCAAAGGACTGTGCGTTCAGCTTCTGAAAACTGCACATGTACTTGCTTTGAAGTTCCTGGGGCAACAGCATGGCTAGGATTGAATTTAGGCATTAGTATCTTCTATTGTGCATAGTTGTGTTGTTGATACCATATAAACCAGACAAATCTAGCAAAAGCAGTGGTTTGCAGTGTACATATTTAGTACATTTTGTAAATGTTTTGATGGATATACATTTTAAGGGCTAATAAAACAATGATATCTAGAAAGTTTTGGCAATCAAGTTCTCTCAGTCTCTCTTTCCCTTATTTTTAACTTATGTAATGCCTATCAAAAGCTAAAATCATTGGAAACTCTCTGCTCCACTACACTTAACATGAATTCAGAGAGTGCTTCACATAATCAGAGGCATTAGATATGACAATGACTAAATCATCCTGTCCTTCTTGTGCTACCGAAATACAGCCCAGTGCTCAAGGGCAATGTCTGGACAAATAGGAATGGATGTGTTGAGCAAAACCAGTTGCTGTTAAGGATCTGAAACACATTCATAACATATACAGGGGGTTTAATTCAGAGTATTTGTAATTTGAATCATAGTGGACATTCTGCTGGAGCAAATCAGTATATTCCTGGAGTATGGTTTCTGGTTTACTTTACCCTGGAAGGAATCTTATTTGCATACCACAAGGGTGCTCTGTGATGAAAGCCAATGCACACTAAAGGGCAGTGAAGAGATGAACTTCAAAATCTCAGTCATGCTAATGCAGGCATATCTGGTGGAACGTTTTGATGGCTGACTCTGAATGTAGCACACTCAAAATGCAATAAAGTTTCTGCTTTATTTTCTTCCTGACAACCAGTCTAACATGTTCTTTACTTGGCTTGATCTTATTCACCTGTGGTTCATCCCACACGCTTCCTGCTGTTCAGTGTTTTGAAGCTTCAGATACTCATAGTCATACTTCCCCAGATAACTTCACATATGTACACTAGTACAGCCCATATTTTCAGTGCCTCAGCCTTGGCCATTTCTGGTAATACATATGCTACTGCTAGTCTGTTCCCAAACCCTTCAGGTGGACACTTTGGATCAGTGAAACAGAATTATTTTTTTCATATGATTTCAAAGAATAATTCAGTGGTCAAATTCAGTGGTCAGTGTGATCTCAGTAAGTGATTTTTTTTTTCCCTTTCCCTTGATTTTTTTCACTAAGATTACAAACAACTGTTTAGCTCTTTTTGAAGACGATTAACTCTGTACATTTAAAACAGTTACCTGTTAACTCACACATAGGTTTTAGAAGACGTATGCTTAAAGCCATATCACCTCAGAACCTCAAAAATATTTTGCCACTAAAATTTCATTTAGTCCAAATTCCTTTTTATTTCCACACCTTTCTTAACTATCACATTATTTAATTTGGCTTCTTTAAAAGCTAATTTTGATTTTTAGTTGGGAGAATGACTAATTGTAAAAAATACACAGAGAGGAAAAAAGAAAAAAAATACATCAGATATATTAGACTGTGTAAACTTGGAAGAAAAGTTTCCACACAAAATAAAGCTACATCCTCCCAGTTTTAGTTGCACAATCAGTAAACTATATTTGTTTAGGTCAATATTTTGTATCCATTGAGGTATTCACAGAAAAAAAACCAACCCAAAACTCTTTCCTTTTTGTAAGAGAAATCTGTTTATTTTGCAATACAACAAGAGCTTGCTTAAATTTTTAATCAGAACTTCTAATAGTCAAAAGGAAAACAACTAGAGAAGGGCATTAGCCAAAATATCTGTCAGCTAAACACGACTTGTAAATCCAGTCAAACAACTAAAGGGCACTGCATTGTCAAATCATCAGATTGCAGATCCCTGCCCTGTGGTTTGCTGTCTTTTACAGAAGGATGCAAACTGTTTAGCTTTCCCAAATCCTTCCCCCCTCCATCTGCCTACTGACCCATGCAGCTGCCTTAGCATTCGCATTCGCTCCACTGGAAGTTTCATGCCTGCCTTGATAGAAGAAAGTAAAACGTTGCAGTGACAGCAGCTTCAATGAGACTAAGCAGAGAATGATGGAGAAGACTAAATGTGTTATATCCATAGATAGTTGAGAATTGGATAAGAAAACTTTGTGAATCACTGCATGCCAGAACTGTCAGAACAACATTTTAGGAGAAAAATGAAAAATACACAGAAGTCCAAACCCTGAAATTGTAGTTTGCATCACCATTAGAAAGGGAAGGAAATATATACAAAGAAGATGCATGGTGCAGAAATTTAAATACTCCAATGCAGAATGTAAGCATAAATACTTAGCCTGCTAAAAATCATATAAAATTCTACTGAGACCATTTTATAATAGAAGAGTCTTGTCTGTTCTTGACCATCATTTCCTTCACTTGGTCATTAAGTAAAAATGCATTCTAGAAGGTAATTGAACATGCCTTTCTTCCTTCCTCTTGGGCCCATTGGGTTATTTACAAAAGAATATTTAAAACAGTAACAATGTGATGGATCTCTACAGAATAACTTCCTTAAATATTCATGCAGATAATCTTCTGAAGGGGCACATGCTGGTTGGTAAGCTTCCACAGCATTCACTGAGGCAGGATACCCTATAGACATGGTAAACAAAGAAAAATTGAAAGCCATTATACTCCACTAGGCTGCAAAATAAGTTTAACCTCAGCAATAAAGAGCATTCCCTGGAAATTCAGTGCAGGAAAAAAATGTTATTTCAGGTAAGATTTTGCACAATTTTGAAACCTTTAGGTGACATAGAAGACCTTACCTGTGATAGCGTGTGTTACAGCCTCTGTAATTTCTTGCACATTGTATTTCTATTTTGGTGCTCTGTAGGCAGCTCAGACAAACTGTCAGACATGTCATTTCAGGAGTTAAGTTTAAGATCAAAGGATTTTAATGAAATTTACAGTCAGTGATCAATTAGTTATATTTAAATTTTATAGAGCTATCCAGTGGAAAACCCTAGATTAATTTCAGCCTGAAGTAATGCACTTTCCTATTTTGAACATAGAATGTTAGATCTATTTATTCCCACAAGGTGTAACAATGGGCAAAAGAGGTCAAGGACTTCTCATTATTTTGGTGAAGCTCAGTGTTTAAGAGAGATGTCTATTCTACTCAATAACCTCTTTAATTACAATGAAATGTGTTCAATAGCATAATATTTACTACTGGTGTTTTTGAACAATTTGAAGTCTTTGCTTTTGAGGACAATGACAATCACAGGGAAACTGAAAGCAATTTTATGAATAAATTTCACTGTGCTCTACTGTACAGTGCCATAGTTAAGAGCTTGTGAACAATGAAATTATCAGAGCTATTAGAATTTGTTTTAACTAAAGCATTTTGTAATTTTTGTCTAAGCAGAAAATAGAGAAAGTCTTGGTGAGTGGTATAGCACAAATACTCAAGTTTTTCTTTCGAAAACAAACACACACATGTACTCAATATACACAAAAACAGTAAGTTTCACAGAAACTTACTGCAAATGAAAGCAAAGATAGAGAAAATAGTTCACTGAAAACTGGGCAATGCTAATCCTATCCTTTGTCCCCACTTTTTTGCCTAGGAATGCTTCTTCAGCTCTTTCTCCTTTCTCATTGCTGTCTTATCTGGGTCCTCAGAGATTACTGTGATACAAATTCTCAAAGTTAGAGGTACTAATATATGAAGACACCTACTTGCCTTTCAGGCATCCTATGAAATATGCTACACTATGATAATTTTTTCAGAGATGTTTCTAGCTAGAATGTGCAACATATCCTTTTATGTGTCTAAACATTCCTTAGTTAATGAAAGTTTCTTGATAGTATCCCAGTAAAACAGATTGCTATTAAAAGTGTTAAGTAGATCACATCTCACAACACATTTTTCCAATATATGAGGACCACATGGTTTCAAAGCCTTTCTACTTTCCTAATTACATATTCCCTCTTTTGGTTAAATTCCTCTCCTTTCTCCTATTAATCTCCTAAAGTCTAGGACTGGACTTGACCAACACACACTTGAATGATTTTTCATACCTTTCTCAACTTATTGATGGTTATTCATCTAACTTACATTATAGTAAATAGAACCTACAGAAATATATTCATATTCATTTGCATCAATATTACACTATTATTGTACTATTATGATGTTGTTTTATCTGAGAAAATTATCTGGTATATATTTATGGAAATTATTGGGCCAGTACTGACTTTGCTGCATAAAGTAAAATATTGATAAATGGCTGAAGAAAACAATCTTCAAGGCTTATTACAGCACTTACTTGAATGAAAGTACAAAAGGAGTCTCTCACTGGAATTATCTAGCTGCACACATTATCTAAAAGCAACTGTGATATAAACAGCATTCCATTTCCAAATTGATGCATTTGATATGGCCTGCTGCACAAGGTGCTGTATCTCAATTATCCTGAAGGACAGCTTTAGCAAATGAACTCAATTAAATCTAGCTTTTATCAGTCACAACCTTGGCTGGCCATTTCCTAAATGTGAAGCTTGTTTGCAAATACTTGCAACATGGAAAATCCCAAAATGAGAGAAAAATACTTCTGTGGTTATAAAATACTAGTAGGATTCTTCTGTATCACAGAATGAGAATGAAAACATGGTGATGTATTGCAAAAAGAGTTTGTTGAATCTTGAGAAATAATAAATTAACCTCAAGCAATACAAAAGGTGGCTTCTTAAATAGTTATACCCTACTTAGCTTCTCTCTGTCTCCATCACTGATTCTTAACAGGAATTTGCTGCTCCTCCGCACTTGTTTTTGCTAGATCTTTGAGCTTTGTTTTGGTTACTCTGTAGTTCCTCTGACAATAAAATACACCTTCCCAGTTCTCAATAGCTTGATTGATCTCTATTCCTTTTCACATCTCCTGATTGAAAACAAACCAACCACTATTTCTTATCCCATTTACTCCTGTCAGGAAAGATTTTTTAACTTTGGAAAAAGTGGATATTTGGTCTAAACAACTGCCCACAATTTCAGTTCCATTCTAACACTGGCCTGAACTCTTTCATCCCCGATGAAAAATGAGTCAGAGGTGACCAAAGATTTAGCTTTAACTCTCTTCAACCCATCTAGATGCACTAAATTACCCTAGGGAGACTTCTGCATTTCTTCATCAGTGCTATATAGAATTGAGAAAGTTTATTATTTTTCAGTGTTAACAAAGTGAGACTGATTCTGTTATTTTGACAAAAAATACAGGTAAACCAAGCCACAATACAAACTCTTGATGCTGTGTTTTACCCAAACTGATTCAGTTATGCTTGATATTAAAATCAAGACCTTGATCTTCAGCCTTGGTTTCACAGTGAAAAATAATCTGAAAAACTTTCATTTCACTTGGTCCCAGATACTCATGTGTTATAAATTTGTGCCCACTGTTTTCTTGAAAAACAAACAGTCTGGTATTCAGCTATTAAAAGGTCCCTCTTTTCGTTCATCTGATGAATTACGTCACATCACCAGGATATGACACATGACACCCTGGACACCCTGGTCACCAAAGTGGAAAAACATGGACTTGATGGGTGGACAACTCGCTGGATAAGGAATTGGCTGGATGGTCGCACACAGAGAGTGGTGATCAACAGCACAATGTCCACCTGGAGACCAGTGACAAGTGGCGTCCCTCAAGGGTCAGTGCTGGGACCAGTGCTGTTTAACATATTTGTCAGCGACATGGACAGAGGAATTGAGTGCACCCTCAGCAAGTTTGCAGATGACACCAAGCTGTGTGGCACAGTTGACTTGCTGGAGGGCAGGGATGCCATCCAGAGGGACCTGGACAGGCTGGAGAGGTGGGCCCAGGCTAACCTCATGAAATTTAACAGGGCAGTGTAGGGTCCTGCACCTGGGGCGCTGCAATGCCAAGCACAAATCCAGGCTGGGTGGTGAGTGGCTGGAGAGCAGCTCTGAGGAAAAGGACCTGGGGGTCTGGGTGGATGAGAAGCTCAACATGAGCCTGCAGTGTGCACACGCGGCTCAGACAGCCAACCGTGTCCTGGGCTGCATTAAGAGAGGCATTACCAGCAGGGCAAGGGAGGTGATTCTCCCCCTTTACTCTGCTCTTGTCAGACCCCACCTAGAGTACTGTGTGCAATTCTGGAGCCCCCAGCACAAGAAGGACATGGAACTGTTGGAGAGAGTCCAGAGGAGGGCCACGAAGATGATCAGAGGGCTGGAGCACCTCTGCTATGAGGACAGGCTGAGAGAGTTGGGGCTTTTCAGCCTGGAGAAGAGAAGGCTTCGGGAGAGACCTTATAGCAGCCTACCAGTATCTGAGGGGGGCCTACAGGAGGGCTGGGGAGTGGCTGTTCACAAGGTCTTGTAATGACAGGATGAGGGGGAATGGGTTCAAATTGGCAGAGGGGAGATTTGAACGGGATGTTAGGAAGAAATTCTTCACAGTGAGGGTGGTGAGGCACTGGAACAGGTTGCCCAGGGAGGTTGTGTCTGCTCCCTCCCTGGATGTGTTCAAGGCCAGGCTGGATGAGGTCTTGAGCGTCCTGATCTAGTGGGAGGTGTCCCTGCCTATGGTGGGGGGTTGGAACTGGATGATCTTTGAGGTCTCTTCCAACCTAGACCATTCTATGATTCTATGATTCTATGATATTAGTATCATCCTGTGGGAAGTAAGGAGGCAAAGACCTGTAAACATCACCAAGGAGAGCAGACTTTTCTCCCATCTTTAAAACTTCTAGTTCTCAAGCTGTAGGTGACAGATGAGAGATGAGGAAGGACTTTGAATAATAATTACTAGAAGTAACTTTCTCCTGTTGCTTTATTCCGTTCCTGTTCCACATTCCAGGGCACTTGTGAATATAGGCCGTAGATCTCTAGACAGAGATGAGTTTGGGCAGCTTAATCAACTTTGTGAGCTTAAATTGCTTCCATGACCTGTAGCTAGCTGACAGCCTACTGAGAAAAGGTGAACTAAACACCATGTGTTAGCATTAAAGGCTTCCAGTATGTCTATTTTCCCTCCTTTAATCTGGAAGGTTACTGTCAGATGATGCACAGACCAACCCCTTTGCTTACCAATCAAGTTAACATATGCCTTTAGCCGACAACTGATTGTTTTCTAGTACCCAGAACCACAATAATATGGTTATTCTGGACTCTTCTGTGCAGAATGGAGAACAATGAAATAAAGATATAACAATTCTATTTGTGCTGTGATATTTTCAGTTAGAATTTTTGAAGGTCAATGTTTTGCTCACAGCTGGATGCGATTTTCTGTTTGTTTTGTTGAATGGCATGAACAAAAATTAAACTGAACGATAACATGAGAAAGAACTTTGTGGTAAAGGATTTTTTTGTACTACTTCACATGCCCACAAATATCAAAAGATCTTGTTACCTGTTAGATCAGCGAACTCTAAGGAAAGAAAGAATCACTTTGCTCTTTCTTTTGCTAGAGGATAACACTGTTTAACCTCTCTTTCCCATGAATCACTTTGAATGCTCATTTATGTAAGCAATTATCAGAATGAAGCATAGCAAATTATTTTTAACATAAGAAAAGGATTCTTAAAGTAAAAAAGTTGAACATTAGGGATCATGAAACATAGGGATAAAAGAAAAAAATAAAAGAACAGTACTCTCCAGTGTAGCTTTCAGAAAGCACTTGCTAAGTGTTTGAACAGCATATATTTTTTTTTTTTTTGAGGATAACTAACATGAAGCCTTCTTAGAAATGCCACTCAAATGTGAAGCTGGTGGTTTATGAGCTCAAAATATTTTGCTGTACAGAGCAACAAAAGGCAGCAGCTGGACTTCACTGAAGTTGTCACACAGCACACAGCTCTATTAGGCACACAAGGAAAGCTCTGAGGGGGTTAAAAGTCAATCGCAAGATCTGGGACGAGTGCCAATAAACTTGTACCTGGCCAGATTTAAATTGAATTTTAGCTGCCAACTGTACATTTTCAGATCTCCAGAGGAAGCTGGTTCCTTCATGTGGGTGAAGTAGACAGAGGCAGCTGTTGAAATAGAAACCATTGCATCAAACAACTTGGGAACTGATTGAATTTAAAATTGGACTTTCGTATTCCTTGGTTTTTGCCTCAGAATGCATTGAGGGGATGCAGGTGGTTGATAAACAGAAATGTATCACCCAGCCAAGAGGTTAAAAAAACCCCTCCAAGCAAACAAGAATTTTTTCTTTTGGGAGGGAAAAAAAGCCCTGCATAAATTCATTTCTGACATATAGAAACAGGCTCTTATTTGGTGTAAATCAGAAGAACCATCCTGGTTTACATTAACATTAACAGACTAAGGCCAAGTTTTCTCAGTTAGATCAGTGTAAACTTAATAAACTAATATGTTAACTTTTAATGTAATTACACAGAAATCTTACTTTAATGTTATTTCAAACAGCATTACAGCTGGACTTTAAATAGCATGTGCATATGTATTTATACACATGTGCATCACATATTGTGTATGTACACCTGCATATAAACACAATACAAAGGCATGTTAATCTGACATTCCTAAAATTGGAGTTATGTTTATATTACAAAGAAAGTACTGGGCTACATCCTGATTTTTCTCCTGTAAGCTTTCAGGTAATTTTGATGTGGTGTCCTCAGGCAGTGTAGTTTCTTTCAGCATCAGTGGGAGCTGCATTCTATTTACACTGGTGAGAAATCTAGTTTAATGTCTTTATTGAACTGAGTCTGAGATATAAATGCACTGCTGCTTGCTTTATGAGTATCTACCTTGTCACCACTGATGGTCTCAGTATCACCTTCTGGTTCCCATATAGGAAAGTGAAAGTCTGTATTCCATGTGACAATTTTTCAGATGAAACACACTCAAAAAATTACAGATTCAGAACAAGATGGGAAAATAATTAATGCCCCAAAACCAAGGTATGCTTATTTGTGAGAATGTCTCATCCACTAAAGGATCATCTCAGTAAATATTGAGGTACTGGAATGTGTCCAGAGAAGGGCAACAAAGCTGGTGAGGGGCCTGGAGCACAGCTCTATGAGGAGAAGCTGAGGGAGCTGGGGTTGTCTAGCTTGGAGAAGAGGAGGCCCAGGGGTGACCTCATTACTGGCTACAACTACCTAAAGGGAGGTTGTAGCCAGGTGAGGGTTGGTCTCTTATCTCAGGCAACAGAACGAGGGGACACAGTCTCAAGCTGTGTTGCGGTGGCATTGGCTGGATATTAGTAGGAAGTTTTTCATAGAAAGAGTGATTTGCCATTGGAATGGGCTGCACAAGGAGGTGGTGGAGTCACCATCCCTGGAGGTGTTCAAAAAAAGGACTTGATGGAGCATTTAGTGCCATGGTCTAGTTGATTGGATAGGTCTGGATGATGGGTTGGACTGGATGATCTTGGAGGTCTCTTCCAACCTGGCTGATTCTATTCTGTTAACGAGATTTTAATTTTTTGGTCATAAGCAAAAAGATTCATGTTGATAAGTTCTTCCCCAACCCTATATGCTTTGTCATAGAATATTCAATGCAAGTACAAAATGTATTTGTGAAGCATAAACAGTTCCTGACTTGCTAAACATTAATGAGGTTTAAAAACATAACAATTGCCTTTTTGAAAGATCTTGCCTCTTGTGTGCAAGTGTATCCAATTCCTCTGTATTAATTTAGAGATAAAATACCTAATTAAGTTTTAATTTCACATAATGACCTCGCTGTTTTAGAAAACAAGCATGCATTATCAGGTCAATCTAATTCATCGTGTACCTGTCTTTCACAGCCCAGGTAGGTAACTTCAGTCTAAGTTATATCAAAACATAATAGCACCAGTAAAATAAATAATTAGAATAATAAGTGGCATTCTATAATTTTAAGACATGTTTGACTTTAAGGGTAAATTAAAAAAAAATTGGTAGTCAATGAATTGTTAGATTAAGCTTATTTTTAGCCTAAGTAGAACTGTTCTCTGAGGAGGAAGAAACAAGCATCATGGTTAACCTAATAGGGAATTCAACTTTGAATTTACTTCCTATTTAAGCTTCAAGAATTTTTCAAAAAGACTGGGATGTTTTAGACTATTTTTAAAGAACAAACAGATTTCTCTCAGTTCACATTCTGTCTACAGACTAAAAAGCATTCTCTGACAGCTGAATTATACCCTCTTTGAGGTGGCAAAATGGAACCCCAAGTACAGTAGTTCCCTGGAATAATAGCACTGAAAAGTTCTAAGCCCTTTGTTCTTTCTAAGCCCACTTTGAAAAAGGAAACAAGTGAAGATGTACATGTGATAATTTTTTTTCTTTGCTTGTAGTTTTTCTTCCTTCCTTTCTCCATAATTTGTATGAGTGCATAGAAAATTTGCAATGGTAACAGACCAGAAAGTTCCTCTATTGTAATTCTCTCTTTTTTGCCCCTGTTTCTTTTTTCCCCTAACAGATGTTCCTTTTTTCCCTCTCCAGATGTCTTTCAAGCTCTTACTTAAACTACTGGGTTTTATCCCAGTGCCTTCATTGATATTTTAAGTATTTCAGTCTTCACAGATGTAAAGTAAAAGTTAAGAATGCAAGGTGACCTCTTCCATAATCAAAAGAAAACTTATAAAGACTCATTGTTCTTGAAATAGGGATATATAATTTCCAAACTTCAGCAATACATGTGGGTTATATTTCAGAGAGAAATAATCAACATCTGTCCTCAAGATCACCTAATACACAGTTATGACATTACATAATTTGGTACATATTTAATTTACAGTTTACAAGCATATATAAGATTATCTCTCGTTACAACAAAGTGGATATTTAATCATCAAGTCTAAAAATGGCATACACAGTGTGTACAAACCTCACCTTTTGCAAGACAAATTTAATTAAATTTTAGTCCTACAGGAGTTGACAGAAATCATTGCACTTCACAAAATAGGTCTAACTTGCAATAATTTACATGGGATATTCATATTGCTGTATTACTAAACATTACAGTTTCACTGTCCTGGTTAATAGTTTGATTTTAAATAGTTGATAGTTTATTTCGTATTTTAAAGTGATGCTGTTCTTCCTCATAATGTCACTACCACCAATTTCATGTACCACACCACACATCAAGATAAAGTATTTTGGAAGTTTTCCTTAAAGTATGTTTTTAACAAAGGTACATCATTTAAGATACAGTTCCTAGAGAACAATCTTCACTTTACAGTGTTGTGTTTTCATTAACATTTTACTTAAGATGGAAATCTAAATAGGATTTGCAAACTATGCATTTTTTTCTCTCTTCAATCAATTTTTCACAACACACTATTTCTTAAAGTACAAGTGATATGCAGAACCTGAAAATTTACTTCATTTGCATCAGATCTGAACTTAAGAACAGTAAATAACAGTGATTGATTTATCATACTGGCATTCACAAAGCAAATAGTAAAAATTATTTAATCAGTTTTTGCCTCTAATGGAAAAGTTTAAAAGAAAGGTTTAACTCTGAATGTGTTAGGTATGTTTAAGATGTCCATCTATCCAAAACAAGAGACTTAGGATCAACTGACATATGGTTTCACAAAAGAATCTGTGAGGAAAGAAAATCAAGTCTTTGGAATTTTTTGGCCAAATTTTTTATCTAGAGTATTTTTTTTAATTATTATTTTATTTATACTCTTGGGTAATAAGAGGCAGAGTCAGTTATTCATAATTTTTTGATTGCACTTTAAAGCTTTACTTGGTTTGTTTTCTTTTTTTTATTATTTCTGTAGATGGCATCACATTCTAATTGAAATTCTAGCTTAGTAGGCAATAGACATAGCAAAACCTACAAGAACAAAATGTCCCTGTGGGTCATGAGCAATTTATGGTAAAATCACATAAAATGGTGAGTTTCTGAGAGAGAATTAGTTTGTACCCCATCAATAACTGTTTCAAACTAGATGCCTATGTTGCTGTATATCACACTCAGAGTATCTATAGGAGCTACTACTACCTCTGAATTCCAAAATTTACTGCAGTTCTGTGGCAGATTGTTACTTATAAATAATTCCCTGTTGCATGACCCCTTTCAGCACCATGGGGAGTAGGAGATACTGACTTTGAGTGTCTTCCAAATTCATTTATTTTCATTCTAGTCCGAAACCTGATAGCATTTATATAAAAACTAGCAACCAGTACCCACACTGAAGAGAATTCGGGGAAAAGCAGTACGATTGACAGAATTTTATAAGACATAATCTATAAGGAAGTTTTGAAGTAACTGAATTTAAGGTTAAAAATGAAAGCTAACGTGGTCAGTCTTCAAAAAGGAAACAGATGCACACAGAGGAGATCAAGATACTGTTCACTAGGCCTATCAGGTAGAGAGTAAGAATAATCAGTTTAATTTGAAGTGAGTACAATTTAGATAAAATATTAGCAGAAATATTCTAACTAATAGAGAAGTTATATTGCTTGAGAGAGATAGCAGGCCATTAAATATTCAGCACTTTAAAAGAAAGTATGAGGCCAGAAATGTGTATGGCATGTCTGAATATGTGAGATTTTACACAATGGTAGGAAGGTCTGATGCCCTTTTAGCTATAAACTGTTATGGTGAAAATCTTGGGTTTGGTAGCCCAAGATGCTACCAGAGTCAGTGTGAAATCAAATCACCTCTTCAAAATGCAACCAGACTCATCTGGCACTATCTTGACTGTGTAATGAAGGGGTGGGGGGGGAATCCAAATAGCGACAACTGAAAAATTAACATTGTGTAAACAAGGAAATTACAATACCAGGATATGTCTACACATACTCTGAAATCTAGAAATTTCCTGTAAGTCACCCATACATATTAAGATTCCATTTGTTAACCTAAATTTTTAATGCTTTCCTTTCCTATATTAAATAAAAGATATTTAATGTATGTGAAAACATTCATTAGACTTAAACTATGCCATTTCAGTGCAGGATTGAATATCTTTGAGCAATCTCTACTCTTCACAATAAGTTATGTCCAGCACCATCTATTTGGAGCTATGGAGACATCAAGCAGTAAGAGTTTTAACATTTAACTAGCAAATCTGATAAAATCCTAGAGAGATAACATCAAATTAGTTCTAATGATTTACATGCTAATTGACCAGTTTTATAGATATCAAACAGAAAGAGATATTACTTTCCTCATGCATTTCTCAAAAATCTAATGATCCAAGGAAGAACCATGTACCACAGGTTAACTGATCTGCTGCTATCAGTACCATTATGAAACAGTGAGCAATGCATCTGTTACGGAACCTTGAGAATATATTTGTTGGCTGAGCTCTACCTTGGGATAAGCTGCAAAGATGAATAACCAAATATTTATTACAGGAACAGAAAGTATTGACAGCTCATTAATGAGATAAATTTACATTCTTTGTGAACCTAGAGATACCTGCACATGCTTCAAGATCTGTGAATATGAAAAAGACCCCACCAGATAATCCACCACTGTGCCTGCTGTGGAAAGCTTTATTCTTGGAAAGACAAAACCAATACATAGTGTGAACTGTAATCTTTGATGAGGAGAGGCATTGATGTACTCCTGAGGCTGCAAATTATATATTTAAGAAGGTTGGCCGATTATTTCTATTGTTGTTCTCTCAGATTTTGTTTTGCTTTGTTGAAGTTATTAACAGTGATTTCAATCCATATTCCACATACAGAAGGTTTATATTTTTCAAGGTTTAGACCATCTTTTCTATGAAATAGTAGAAAAGCATAATAAACATCTTAGGAATTAACTTGTAGACCTTCATGCTGTGTATTTGCACATCAGTCTCTTGCATGCTCTTAAAGTACGTTACTTCTTCACAAGTACAACAGGGTGTAAACACGTGGTGGTAAAGAGGAAAGAAATACTGAGAGGTTTGAGTCCATACCTATTTATCTATGCTTGGCAAATAAGAACTGAAGAAGGCTTTTATGACTTGTAGTCTCTGCATTATACTTTGAGGGATTGTGTAGAAGATTTTGTTTGAGGAATGATATCTAAACAAACAAATGTCATGTGGCATGTGAATACTCTGGAATTGGAAAGAAGCTGAAAAAAATAAAAAGGTAAAGACCTCATATGACTCAAACAATGCAGCCATTTAACATTATTTAAACACACCAAAGCCGGGTGTATTAATCAACCAGTGAACAGATGAAAATGATGTCCTGAATAAATTTCTGCCCAGAATTGATGACTGTGGAGGAATTTAGCTTTATGGTATATATTAACAATAGTAAATAATTTCAGGATTCAGGGAAATTTGATAGAATTTAGTGCCCTACCATTAACTTCATTTTCAATTAGATACATTCTTTATACATTTACAGTCTGAGCTGAAATACAAAATAAGGCTGACAAATGCTGAATCTCATTTAAAGGACATACAATACAGAGGCAGCATTCACAGGGAAAACCTCACTTTTGTTTTTCAATTTAACTGATTAGAAACAGGATAAGTGACACAAATGACTGCAATCATCCAAAGAACTGGGAGGAGAAACAGTCTAGAGGTGTACTAGTGTAAATAGTTTGTGAAAAAAGAATCACATTGTCACTACATGGCTGATTAGAGAATTACCTCATCTTTACATGTATATCACAATAGAAATCAGAAAAAAATTTTAAAAAAGGAAGTTAAAAGATGAAGTAATTTTTTTTTTTTAACCTATGTGAGGCCCAAGGAAAAAAAAATATTCAGAGTGGAGAATATTAATGAAGAACCTACTTTTTTACTTATCAGATTAGGACAAATTCATAGGACCATTGAAGCCCCTAGCCATTATCTAAAGATACAGTAGGGAAGATATCCATTTGATCTGAGGATATTCTTTATAGTTTGCCCTTGCTTTTGGAAGCAGAAGTCATCAGACTCTTGGGGAGGCTTCAGTTCAAAACACACAGTGTATCTGTAGTCCAAATTACAGAGGAAATGGGGAGAAGAAAGTTTTCAGAGCAAGAGTCTGAAAATTATTTCAATGAGACTTAAATGCATATTTAACTGCATTTCTATTAAAGAGCAATTTCAGAGATTTGGCATAGATTTTTAGCTTTCCATTAATGGAAACTTCTCTTTTCCCTCTCTACTAAAGTTTCACGTCCTTCAATGACACTAGTAAATGAACTATATTCCTGCCATCCACACCTTCCTCTGCCATCAGCTGCAGGTTGGTTTTCAATTTTGTTTTTCTCTCCTGTTATATTCTTTTGGTCTTTTTCCATTACCTTGAATAATGTGTAGCTTGGAAGGACACATGTGGTATGATGCGACTAGTACTCTGTATTTGGCAGCGGTTTGTTAATACTTTTCCTCCTTTTCATGAGCTTCCACACAAAGCCTCCAAAATTTCCTTCTGCAGGTAAAGCTCAGCTGATTACTTTGAAAATAAGAGTAAAATCTATACAGGCTTTGACAATACACACTTTATTGATATGTGTAGATACACTCATATTTCAATCAGCAATTTGGAGAAAGTGAGACTAACGATGTCTAACTTCAGATAAGTAGTACAATTACTTGTAACTTTAAAATATGCCATACATACACTACAAAATATTGACATAATATTTTTTCTTGCTACACCTTTAAAAACATTTAATCAATGAATGCAAAAAATATTTCAGTTTCCTGTTCTTTTTTTTCCTTTATAAGATTGTGAAAAGATTTCACCATCTCTGTCTCGACAGAATGAGCATACCAAATCGACACTAGAGCTTTTCAAAATTCTACCAATGGAAAACAGAAGGAAGTAAGAGGAGGACTGATCAGAACTTTAATTTTTTTTATTGTATTCTTCATTAATAGTCCCTGACAGAAGATAGTTTACTAAAGATTGATCCATACAGAAGACAGGATTCTAGAGAGGTAGTAAGGAAATTATTTAGCTTCTAAGTGTTGAGAAGAGTTAAAAAAAAATCTAGGTGAAATTATGGCTGCATTAATGTAAGCAC
The DNA here is from genome assembly GCA_013396835.1 of Psilopogon haemacephalus. Classification (NCBI taxonomy): domain Eukaryota; kingdom Metazoa; phylum Chordata; class Aves; order Piciformes; family Megalaimidae; genus Psilopogon; species Psilopogon haemacephalus. The sequence goes on from VWZI01022068.1 coordinate 78,316, forward strand.
AAGTGAATGAATATAAATTGCATTTTGTTTCTTTGAACACCAGTAAAGTTAGCAAAGATGTGAGAAGATAACATATTTTGCAAAATGTAATCTTTTAACAAAATTCACTTTTTTTTTTTAACTAATCATCAAGATTTAAGAGAAAGAAAGAATAAAATAATTTTGCATGAAGAAATTACTTTCCTTTCCAGAAGCTTTCTCAAGCTAGTATTATGATATATTAGCTGATCAATACCCCTCCATGACTGTCTGTGGTCAAGGTCTCCAGAGTACCTGTCTGTCTCTAATATCACGATATTCCACAATATTTGGTTTTATCATCTCTCATTCCTCTAAGTACTTTAAGCCCAATTATGCATGGAAAAAGCAATCAAATCATGACTAGAGTGAACAGCAAATGCTTGCAGAATATATGGCAAATTCATAAGCTGCTGTTTGTTCTAGTATGATGTTCATATCACAAACAGCTAACACGCCAAAATGAATGATTCTTGGAATAAAATACTAATATTAAAAAGGTCACTATTTTTAAAATGTGTAGTTCACGTTCATTATTATGTTAGCCACAGTCAAAGATCATTTTCTGACAGAAGTCCTAGGAAAAGCAGAAAGTAGAGCAGTTTTTCATTGCCATAACACTAGAGGTCACACCTGGCTCCTCTACAATCCACGGGTTTAGATTGACTAAAAATGTAGTATAACAGACTACATAGTTGTTTCAGGTTGGCAGTTTTCTATGATCCTGTATTCATAGTGGACTAAATGTCTGTTTTGTTAAGAGTTAACTTTGTAATTGTTTTAATAAGTACTTAGGATGTCAAGGCCACATGTGTGGCACAGTTACATCTTAACTACTCTGCTAAAAGTTTCTATTAATAATAACTAAGATTAGGATGTTTAGCCCAATTCATTTGGAAGGTTGTTTTGAAGGTTGTTATTTGTATTTGGTTTGCTTTGGTTTTTGTTTTGGTTTTCTGGCTTGGGTTGGTTTTTCTGCTTGGTTTTGGGGGTTTTTGTTTGGCTGGGTTTTTTTTGTTTGTTTTGTTTTGCTTTGAAGGCTACATGGCAACTCTATGAAAACAAATAGGAAGAAAAAAGACAGTGAGAGCTGCAATTGCTAAAGCATGAGATGAACACTGTATGGTAATCTAAGATTTGTTTACACGTCAAATAAAGTGGATGAACTCTGAATATACACAGAGAATTAGCAGGAAAAATAAAAGTTATATACCTATAAAGTTTGTTACTTTAGTAACACAGATTATGGTATAATAGTGATTTTATGCTCTTCATGATTATATAACTATGTGTAGTTCTTTGGGAGGTGCTTACACTTACATGGCAGCAGTCTATCCCTTTTTTTTTTTTAACTGAGGAAAATGTGCAATCTAACAAATAGAAGAGGAAAGTNATCTAACAATTAGAAGAGGAAAGTTCAGGACAAATAATAGGAAGTTGACTCAACTTTCCAATTTTGTTTGACAGACTTGGTGGAGTGGGCAAAATGGCTGGACTTGATGACCTCAGAGGTCCTTTCTGGCCTGGATGATTCTGTGATTGTTATAGTGATCTCATCTAAAGAGATATATAAACCAACTTCTTACTGCAAATCTCTCTCTTTTTTTTTTTTTTTTTAATATACTTTGTATATTTTTTCTCCATTGAAATACAGAAAAGGGGTGTATTTTAACAAGCATTTAAGCTCTGCCACAACACGTCTATGAGAGTATTCTGCTGGATACTGGGAATAGCTTCAGTGCTTCCAGTGTGAGCCTTCTCATTCTCAAAGGGAAAAAACCAGAGGAAAAGCTCTTGAACTATCAAATAATATACTGCAGTTAGTAATAAACATTAATTATCACAAAAACAACCCAAAAACATATCTACTTTTCTGAAAAAAAAAAAAAAGTAGATCCTGTGGAAAAGCAGACACACAAAAATAAAAAAATAATTACCAAGCTAAGCAGCCACTTCTCCACCAGATACTCACTTTGGTCCTAGAGTTGTTCTTCTCACATGTAGTGCTGTCTACTTCTGCATTCAGAGAAGACGGTATCATTTGAGTTGATGTCAGTAAAGGAATCTGGGATTAGATGTTCCTCTTGATGCCCTGAGATCAATTTTCATTAGATGGGCTGACCTCATGAAGCATAACTGTATCATTTCACTGTCTTTTTTGTCTGATGACCTGAACACAGGAAAAAAAAATCAAGGAATACAGAAGGAAACTCTAATGTTATATGTATATATAGAGAGATTGTAGTGGGTTTGCAGTAACCTGCCCCCCCCACCTTTTAGAAC